>LGRX02001332.1:0-134443 GCA_001247695.2 Cymbomonas tetramitiformis
CCAATAACAGCTCTGCGCGCCCTGCGGCTCCAAACCTCCCACCCAATAACAGCTCTGCGCGCCCTGCGGCTCCAAGCCTCCCACCTAATGGCAAAGGTATTGCAACCCATATCTTTTCCTAGGTGCATGTACGCTATAACCTCACCACGTGGCACCCCTCAAACTAACCTCGGCTGTGAGCGGCTTTCGGGAGATCTGACACGATGGAAATCTGACGGTGGAAACACGATCAGTTGCTCCCTGTTAGAGGGTGCCGTGGGGTGACCTGCGAGGGGTCGCGGCTGCCTGCACGCCAGCATCGCTGCCATCAGGATTGCCTGCACCATGCGGCGCCTTGTACACCATCGGCAGCAAATGCGGGGCGTCCAGGAACACTAGCTCCGCCACGTCCTGTGCGCACCTCCCGCGCTTTTGGTGCCAGCATGGAGAACCCATTGGGTGAGACCAATGACCAATGAGCCGGCAGGCTTTCAGGTCATGAAGTGCCTTGAAAGCAGACTGGGGGCGGGGGATGGCGGGGGCATGCTTGAGATGCTGCTGCCACGAGGGAGGGAGGTTAAGGCTGAGCTCCTGTTATGAGCTACAATTCAAGGCACTGTTTGCATGATTGGGTAAGGGATTGTGTGGGGATGCGGTGGTGGGCGGACTTGGAGGCGGCGTCGGAGGCCCGCTTGGCGCCCGCGGAAGTTGTCTGCGTTTTGTCGAAAGCCGTGGAAGCATAATATCCGCAGACGGCTGCTCTCCCCCCCTCCATTTACGCTTGCGCATGCCACCTGCTCCGAGGCAGCCCCAGACCCACGGGCTTGCGCATCGGCCTTCCCCATCCCCTTGTCCCTGCGTCCAGACACGCCAAAACACCGGCCGTCACACAGAGTCACCCCGTCTGCATCCTCCGTCGGCAGTGACCTCAACCTCCAACCAGCCATGCCCGATCCTGCCATCAGTGTTGCCCAGCTTGGGGTGAGGCAACGAGTCCCCCGCCCCAATAGTGCTGCTCCCCCCAAGGGGGGTGCGTGGATGATATCACGTAGGAGTGCCCCCACATGGAAGCGCCTATCATACTCACGCCCACACAACTTTTGGATGCCGCTTCGAGTGCGTTGAGAGGTGGCGATGGCCAGTCGGGCTGCAACTGCAAGGGCGAGGTGGAGTATAATGATCGGGCACTCGCGGCAGAAGGGCGCCGCGCAGTGTCCCTGTCATAGCACCTGTCATAGCACTCGCGGCAGAAAGGTGCACCTGTCATAGCACCTTTCATAGCACTCGCGGCAGAAAGGTGCACCTGTCATAGCACCTGTCATAGCACTCGCGGCAGAAAGGTGCACCTGTCAGAGCACCTGTCATAGCACTCGCGGCAGAAAGGTGCACCTGTCAGAGCACCTGTCATAGCACTCGCGGCAGAGAGGTGCACCTGGCGCATTCCGAACGAGAAGACAAAGGCGTATGAGGAGATGGGAGCGCACCCTGTACGCGAGGCTTTGCTCGTCGAGCTGCTTTCCCCAGAGCTGCCTGACGCCTTGCAGAGCTCGCAGATGAAGCTGTCGCGGCAATCTGGACGGCTTTGGCACGTCTGGCACAACAGGAGCAGCATGCGGCACTGCCGACAACGGAGCCTCGCCCTGCGCTCCCCATCCTCCGCACGCGCAGCTTGGATCCGCGCCCGAAATGCTAAAATGCCAAAACCCTCTCAGCTCAAAGCCTTCGATGGTATCAAAATCGTAAAGATCCTCAGTATATTCAAACCCTACAACCCTTGCAATCTCCCCATCCTCAGTCTTAAGACCCTCGAGAACTCTCCATAGATTTGTACCCTACGGCCCCAATCTCCTCAAGTTCTGATTATATTGAAGTTTAAGAACTGCTTCCCCTCTGCTCACCCAACCTCTGGCGCACCGCATACAATCGCCCCCAAAATATCCTCATCGCAACGGTTGGTCCTGCAATGAATCACACTGACGGCTATCCGAGGCCCTGTAGATGAGCAGCTACCGTAACCCGCCGCAGGATACTCGTGCCGCAACATCGCATACGCACAACCTCCATACGGGGCACTGGACCACCCCGAGGAATGCCTTTCGGCCGTGGAGTGCTCCAGGCGCCAAGGTTCGGAGATATGAAGTAGGAGTTCAACCACCTTCGTGCTGATCACTCGAATACTACCTTTAGCATAGGCATGATGCATTGGTGGCCCCTGATTTCTGTGAAAATATGCAAGGTGGGTCATGTGGTAATATTGCGAGCTTTAGGTGCTCTGATGCCTGTAGGCTGAACCACGACCTACAAGCACATGCACTCACAAACTCGCGATTCCGACGCCGCATAGTGAATATATTGCGTTTGGTGCTCTCTTCTTTCGATAATGCAGAAAACATAATTAATAATACAGGTGGCGAGGTAGGGGAAAGGGTAGTGGAAATGACAGGGTCGGGCGGCAGGGCAGGGGTAGCAGAAAAAGGGAAGAAATTTGCGAAGAAGAAACTAGCAGGGCTTCGGAGCGAGAAGGGATGACGTAGCGCACGAGTAGTCATCCGAAGGTAAGGTGCAGGCGGCGCAGGTGCCCACGACAGTCGGATTCTCGCTCCCCACCTGGAGCCCAACTCTCCCAGCCGCAACTTGATCAAGTGGCACAGAAATCTCGGAAGTGCGCCGATGTGAAGCGGACAAGCTCGGAGGTGTGTCCCCATGACGAGGCTGAAGCGCCCTGGGATGGAGATGAGGAATCGGGTCTCTCCCTCCACCTGCCAAGAAAATGAAGCCGACCTTTCCTAGGGCTGGTTGCGTGAGGGAGAGCAAAGCCCAAGCTCCAAAGATCTCGTTGAGCTTCTCGCGCCAAACCTCGTCTAAGCCTATCACTGGACGCCGAGGTCACCAGCGCAAATTGCTCAGAGGGACCTGAGGGACGCTCATGTCTGCCTGTCGCAGTTGTGTCGATCCTCATCTCCCCACTTCCCATATGCAGGCTGCTATGCTTGAGACCAAGTGGGAGATAGGAAGCGCTTGGTTCGGCAGCAACCACTGGTTTCACTGATTTCACGACCTGAGGATCGTTATAGAGAAGCAGGCCGACCAATCATATGCAGGGGCGACAAAACAAAACAACGTTTGTACCCGGGAATCTAAGAACATCTTCATGCGGCAACACTCGGAGCATCATCCGGCATGCTTCACCAGTTGCAACAGTCTGCAAAGATACGATACATCGTCACATGGCATGCCCATCATATGTCATAGTATCGTATTTCATAAATGGCATATGTCATACATGTCATCAATCGTATATGTGATATGTCATACATGCCATCTGTCATATATGGTATTGGTCAAACGGTGTCAAATGTGTCACATGTCATACGGGCCATCTCCGTCATTCGCCAATCATGCGATCATGAGGCGAGCGCGAGCACGGGCGTGCGCGGAGCGGGGGCAGTGAGCAACGGATGCCGCCGCTATTCTCAGCATCTTCGGTGTGTCGGCTGGAAGAGCATGCGCGGACAGCGTTTATGATGATCAAACACCCTACCCATTTCACCGTCTGGTGATTGTGTGATGAAAGTGACACAGGGGTCGGCAAGAGGGAGGCGCACGGCAATGCGGTCATCAAACACAAAGTTTTTCCCCAGGAAGAAGCCGCCTTCGGGGTAACACTGCTCGGAGCCCTCCAGCACCCGGACCCCCCGTCATCGTCCTGTCGACCAAAGCTTCGAACATGATCAACACAAAAAAAGCACATCGATCACACTAGAGACGGAGCAGAAGACGGAGCTGTCCCAGGCGGCGTAAAATCGATGAATGAGCCCTGCCACAGAAAGAACAGGAGATTGCAGGCTCGCACGGACCAGGCCCGGGCTTTTAGGATTTCCAGGCGCACCTCCATGTACCGTTGGATTCCACCAAAAAGTTGCACCACGTCATCGAAGCCCTCCCCCTGCATATGTTTGTTCCATGACACCGTTCTGGCCGGTCAGTGCGTGTCACCTAAAATGGCACGGTGAAGCCCGGCTTGCCAGTTCCCGACAGGCCTCCGGTGCCAAGACCCGAGAACCCATCACTGTGACAGCGGCGGCTTGCCAGTTCCCGACAGGCCTCCGGCGCTAAGACCCGAGAACCCATCACTGTGACAGCAGCGGCTTGCCAGTTCCCGACAGGCCTCCGGCGCTAAGACCCGAGAACCCATCACTGTGACAGCAGCGGCTTGCCAGTTCCGGCAGGGCCTCCGGCGCTAAGACCCGAGAACCCATCACTGTGACAGCAGCGGCTTGCCAGCTCCCGACAGGCCTCCGGCGCTAAGACCCGAGAACCCCTCCGGCGCTAAGACCCGAGAACCCATCACTGTGACAGCAGCGGCTTGCCAGCTCCCAACAGGCCTCCGGCGCTAAGACCCGAGAACCCATCACTGTGACAGCAGCGGCTGGCTGTTCCGCGATCACCCGAAGGCAAGCGCTGACACGTCGAAACAGATGCGCCAACATGAGCGTGCGCGCGGCGCGGCACCCGGGGCAGCGGCCGGCGGCGCGGCGGACCTTGCTGCGCAAGTAGGCGGAAGCGCGCTCGCAGCGCACTCCGCCGGTGCAGTACATGAGCACGCGCTTCCCCCGGAGAGTCGCAGCATTGGAGTCGATCCAGGCCGGGAGGTCACTGCGCAGCAAGCCCCACCGCCAAGAGTACCATTTGTCTGAGAAGCCCACCCTGCTAACCCTGCTACCCGCCTACCCGTGTAGTGGGCAGCAGTGTCGGGCTGCGAGTTTGCTCTGGATTTCACCCCAATTCAATTGCTGGCCGAAAATGGCCGCTGGCAAACCCATTGGCCAAGGACTCGGAGTGGCCCAAGCCGCGAGACGCCAGCCGGCTACATGCTCGGAATTAACCGACATTGCAGCTCACAGCCTCCGCATTTGAGCGCTGTCGGCGGCTAAAGAGGTGTTCTTGTGGAGATGAGGGTGCAGATGGAACGGTGTGTTTGGTACTTTGATTCCACGCAAAAGGCGAGCAGGATTCTGGGGGAGTGCCTGAAATGCAGGCAGGACTCCAGAGGGGGAAAGCGCCTGAAAATGCAAGCATGGACGAAGGGAAGGGGGGCGCCTTGGCATGTGAGCATGGACGAAGGGAAGGGGGCCGCCTCGGCACCTGAAGGAACGGATCGGGGGAGCTAAGGTGGAAATGCCGTCGACTTGGAATTGCCCTGCGCAGCCCAAATTACAGTGCCTAAAATCAATAAGGGGAACGCACTTAAGCTGGGCAATTGCGGGGGAGGAGTACTGGCTGCTGATAGCATGCGGCCCAACGGTCCAGTCTCGAGCGGCATGCGGCACGGCAGTCGCACGAGATACGCCGACGACATACAACGTGGAAGCCCGGTAAGAAGGCACCTATGCGACTCTCGTAGATGTTTCTCGCATCGAGTAGCACCGTCGGGGAGCCGCTCGTCTTCGCCTCGTGCAACACTTTGTGGAAGGCCTCGGCCGATGCTACAAGAAAACAAAACACCAACGTCAAAAGCAAATCACAAATAAGAGTCTTCCCGCATCTTGTCAGGCCAACGAAAAGGTTGTGTTGACCAGGCACGTGTGCATGTGCACCTATATATAGCAAGGATGACCAGGCGCGTGTGCATGTGCACCTATATATAGCAAGGATGACCAGGCGCCTGTGCATGTGCACCTGGATATAGCAAGGATGACCAGGCGCATGTGCATGTGCACCTATATATAGCAAGAATAACCAGGTGCGTGTGTGTGTGTGTGCATGTGCACCTATATATAGCAACGATGTCCAGGCGCGTGTGCATGTGCACCTATATATAGCAAGGATGAGCAGCAGAGTGCAGAAGCCGCAGCATTGCCGCAGCACACTGAGCGGCACGAAGCCCGGCGGCAAAAGCCAGCCCACCATCATCCCAGTGGATGGGAGAAGCATTCAAGAGCAGGACGGGGCATCGCCGCAACACCCACACACACAGGAGTCCCCGCTGTATGTGCTGAATCCTTTGATCCCCGGCGTGGGTACATAGTGCAGCCGGTCTTCTGCGACTACGGGGTGCCAAAGGAGTCGGTACAAGGATACGCACACACAGGAGTCGGTCCAAGGATAAGCACACACGGGGCTTTTTATAATGCAATCCTACTTACGTCGTGCTGACCTGCCGTCACACACACCGTGCTTCCGCCCCGCCCAGCACGGCTCCCCACAACCACCTAACTGCTTAACCCACTGAGAAGTTGGAAAGGCGGGCGGCAGGCGCGTGCAGGTTGTGTGATGGAGGGAGCGGGAGATAGAGCCCACAAAGGCTCTGCGCACCATGAGCTGCCGTGCGATCCAGGCTGGCTGCCGTGCCACCGCCACGCGGCCCAAGAGAAACAACCTCCTGCCAAAATCCGTGGCTGCCCAGGTCAGCCATATAAAGGTCCGAGGTGCCCTGCCATGGCGACAGTGAGAGCCATGTAAAGGTCTGAGGTGCCCTGCCATGGCGACAGTGAGAGCCATGTAAAGGTCCGAGGTGCCCTGCCATGGCGACAGTGAGAGCCATGTAAAGGTCCGAGGTGCCCTGCCATGGCGACAGTGAGAGCCATATAAAGGTCCGAGGTGCCCTGCCATGGCGACAGTGAGAGCCATCCCCTGGATTCGCTTTACAGCACTCAGAGACCACACCTGCTTGTGTGGAATCTGTGGAATACCAGCCCCAGTGGCGTCCCTTCCTGTGAACTAAGCGGCGCCTTAAGATACTGCGAAGTGCGTGTTAGGTAATTAAATTGGAGGTGAGGAAGCAACTCTCCACGCTTGCGGGATTCGTGCGTCGGAGCGTGAAAGGTCGGCCTCAAGCTGGTGTCGAATCAGCGAAGCGGCCTCGTGGTCTCTAGCCCATTCACTCCACCAGCGAGCTTTTGGAGCTGATCTGTATCGATCTTCTTCTCTCATGCAACAAGATATTTACAGATCATGTCATGCAGAAAAGGTCCCTAACATATCTCTTTAAGCAGCTTATGAGGAGCTGCTGGTGGACCGAGAAAAAGAGTGAGACTCGGCTTGAGTAAGAACGTCATCGTGTTGCACCCTGCTAAGAATATTTCAGGTTGCTACTGGGGCCTGCCGGGTGACCGGGGATATTTCCGTGGTTCTGTGGTTGCTGCTCGGGCCTGCCGGGTGACCGGGGGATATTTCCGTGGTTCTGTGGTTGCTGCTGGGACTGCCGGGTACCGGGGATATTTCCGTGGTTCTGTGGTTGCTGTTGGGGACTGCCGGTGACCGGGATATTTCCGTGGTTCTGTGGTTGCTGCTGACCGGACTGGCCGGGTGACCGGGATATTTCCGTGGTTCTGTGGTTGCTGCTGGGGACTGCCGGGTGACCAGGGATATTTCCGTGGTTCTGTGGTTGCTGCTGGGACTGCCGGGTGACCGGGATATTTCCGTGGTTCTGTGGTTGGCTGGGATCGCCGGGTGACCGGGATGTGGTTCTGTGGTTGTTGCCGGACCGGGGATATTTCCGTGGTTCTGTGGTTGCTGCTGGGACTGGCCGGGTGACGGGATATTTCCGTGGTTCTGTGGTTGCTGCTGCTGGGGACTGCCGGGTGACCGGGATATTTCCGTGGTTCTGTGGTTGCTGCTGGGGACTGCCGGGTGACCGGGGATATTTCCGTGGTTCTGTGGTTGCCGCGGGATCGCCGGTGACCGGGATATTTCCGTGGTTCTGTGGTTGCCGTTGGGACTGCCGGGTGACCGGGATATTTCCGTGGTTCTGTGGTTGCTGCTGGGGCCTCGGCGGGTGACCGGGATATTTCCGTGGTTCTGTGGTTGCCGCTGACTGCCGGGTGACCGATATTTCCGTGGTTCTGTGGTTGCTGCTGGGGACTGCCGTGACCAGGATATTTCCGTGGTTCTGTGGTTGCTGCTGGGGACTGCCGGGTGACCGGGGATATTTCCGTGGTTCTGTGGTTGCTGCTGGGGACTGGATTGGCCTTGCTCTGGACATTCAACCGCCAGAACAGAACATTTTTTCGGCATACATTAATCGAAAGGAAAAAGCACCGTGTGGGAGGGCAACGGACACGGCTTGGAGATGTTTCGCTATTTTTGAGGCCGGTCACAACCCTCGTGAGTAGTGGGGGCCTGGGCTGTATTTAATGCGGATTTCTCGGTCCCAGTGACAGAGGACACTACTGCGTCGCGCCTCAAAGTAGTTTCTGCGGCAGTCTGATATTCGAGACTACGCGACTTGTGACAGTGCGAGACTCAACATGAAAGTACTATTCGCCCCCGAACAGACGTGGGCCTTAGATTTCTTCCTTCTCCTTCTCCCATCCCTTCCACTTATTCATTTGTGGACAAGTATTTTTGTGGATTTGCGGATACGTAAATTCTTACCAAGTTAAATCAACGGACGAAAACGTTCAATACCGAGCATATGCACTATGCAGTGCAGCCCATTGGCAAAAGCAGGATTCAAGCGAGGGGAAGTAAGAAGTCGTGCTACTAACTCGTCAGCTCTCCCACCCCGAGTTTTGAGACAGCAGACGATTCCGGCCAAGTATTTGTGAGAGCAGAGCTAACCGAGAACATACGCACGCACCCACAACTAGGGTTTTGAGACACTTCATGGCACTAGTCAGGTTTTGGAGAGAGCCCACCGCCTTCACCCACGTTGTAAAGAGTGGCCATCCCTCTGGCAAGGGTTTTGAGTGCACATTCAACCACACCCAGTTTCTTTTAGAGAGCAAGTAATCATAGGTTTCTAAGGTGCAAATATATCTAACCATGGCTTAGAATGTGCATCAAACCCTGGTTTGAGCTCTGATAGATAGTGCAAAGCACCCAGCTAGGGTATTGAAAGGGCATGCAGCTAGGGCTGTAACAGTGTTTTTTTTTAGATTTTAGGGAGAAGAAAGTGAACGCAGCCCTCGCCAGATGGGCAATTGTTCAAGTAGCCCCACCGAGGGTTTTATCTGTATTCGCAGCCAGCCCGAGCCCGTGTGTTGCAAAAGTGAGCACCCCTGGCCAGGGTTTTGAGTGTCTGCAGGTCGCCCACGTCAACACATCCAATTTTCAAAGAAACCTTGTTCTGAGGACGGCGGGCCTTCTCCTCGCGAGGCGACGGTGTGCCTTGCTGTCTACGTGAGACATAGCATATATGCAGGTAAAAGCTAGATTGTAAGGATGAGAGGGCTAGACTGTCCCTTTTCCGTTGCAGGTTAGACGGGGTGACCACCTTGCACGCCTTCACGCTCAATTTGTCCATGCCGGTCTCGCGAGTGACTACCGAGTCCGGAGATGTGGCTGCAGGCGCCACTTTGAAGTCGATCGCTTCGCCGTTGCCGAGTATAGGATGCATGCGCACCGCTTCGATGTGCTCCTGCATATCGCGCAGATTACAATAAGGTCGTCGGTCGAAACAAAGAATACGGTGCGCTACATGTTCCCCTGCTTCTGTGCGGAGCATATTCGTATCAAGGGCGAAGCATAGAATCAAGTGCCCTCGGTGTTCTCCTGCCCTCTAAGGTTTTATGCCAGAGATGCGCAAGTCGGGGATAGTTAGACATCTTGATCTCGGAGCGCGGGTCGTACAAACAACCACGGCCGAGAATATAGAAGGGCCGAGACAGGTCAGGTACCGAAACCAAAATCCTGCCATTTCAACTGTGATGAGTGCTTTCTGTCTTCTAAATATGCACTCCTGGTGTCAAAATACAAACATGTTTTTCCCCCACATGCATATGCGTTTAAAGCGTTCCGCTGAAGGCTGACCTGTATGGCCTGCGCGTGCCCTTTGATCGTGACGTTAACGCCGTCCTGGGCTACCCGAACGCGGCCACGCAGATCCAAACCTTCACAAAGCTTTTGATACCAGGATCGTACAGCGTCTACGGCATTGGCTTCGGCAAGTGGAGAATACTTATAATACAACAAAAGGCATTCGTCGTTGGCGTTCGCAACATCCGCCACCATAGGCGTTAGCTTTTCCAGTTCCGAAGTAGAACTGCCGCAAAAGCCGAGCGCTGCAGCAGACGCCCAGTTCATAACGTGCGAGAAGGGATCTTCGACGCAAGTTCGCGCATTGGTGTTGGAACCGGGTTCAACGACTGTGCCCGCTCCTGGAAACAGTAGACGTGATGTCAAGCATATGGCGAGTCGTTTAGCGTTTATGCTCTAAAAGGACTCCGGAAGAAGAATCGGGAAAAGAAACCATACAACATCACTATGTACAAGCATAAATAATATCAAATGAGTACGAAATAAGTCTCACAAACGGCGGCCACCGTACAAACTGTTCGACACACGAATGACATCGGCCCAGTATGACGGGTCCTGGGTGGATGGAATACCAAAGCCCATCCTGCTGGTAAACTTGAGGCTTGTCGGTGGCACAATGTGAGGAGACAGTCGAGGGTGCGTTGGTTAAATCGGATATTGTCCAGGCTCCGCTACAAATTCTATCAGAGGGTGCAACGCAATCCCGGAGAAAGAAACATAGCCCTTTTGGTTTTCAGGGTGTAGGGCATCGGCATCGGCATCGGGAATAAATTATCTTATCAGCCCTTGAGGCTGTTTTTCGTGAATCTGTTCCGTCGCGTGGAAAAGAGATCGATCGCGAAAACGGGCATTTAAGCGCTTCTGCCAACAGCCAAGACATGCCAGACGAGAGTTTCTCCGACGCGAGCCTCTTCGATCGACTGTAACGTCGACCCTCGCGTGTCGCAGGCCGCGCAACGGCCGCGCTCGGAGAAACTCTGGGAACGATGACATCCCCGAAAACGAGGAGTCTGGAGTGGAGTAAAATGCAAGAACTAGTAATAATTACGTAGAGTTTCTTTTTCTCTGACGATTGCAATTCTGAATTGTCCTCATATTCTGTCACTGGCGATGTCATCATTATCGTTTGGCGGTCGTCAGATTGAAATTTCGTTGGTTTCGCCCGTTGCGATTCGATTTTTGATTAAGTAAGTATAAAGTAAGTAATTTGTATGGGTTCGTCCTTATCAAGAGCAGGCGAGGGGTTCATATGTCCCGCGTGTCAAGTAAAAGTGACACAACCGACAGCGACAGTTGAACAGTTGCAGTTGTACAACCGACAGCAATAGTATAGATAGCACCAACGCGAACGAACGGTCGGAACAAACGGCTGTTTCGTTTTTAAGCCCTTCAGCACGGGTTCACGCGATTTTTGTACAGTTTTCGTGGACCTGAAATATCATCACCATTTTCCGTTGAAAGATAAGGAGATCTCACTCGATTCTCCATCTTCGCATCTGGCGTCAACTTGTCTCTGTGTTCGAACGCTCAGTTTGTTGGCGGCAGTCTCGGTCCTGGTCCGATCACCCTCCATTCGCATACTTCTAAGTGCTTTTTTCAACAGATTCTGCACACAACTTGCAGTATTTTCCCAAGGTGCAATCCGTAAGTCATGCATATGACACCTGTTCGAAACGCGTACGGTACGGGAGGAGCCTCCCCAGGGTATCAATCCCATGGGCAACACTCCCCTGTGCATCAATCGCCGATGAGCGGGCATCACTCCCCTGGGTATCAATCCCATGGGCAACAATCTCCTGGGCCTCAATCGCCGATGAGCGCGCCGAGGTCTCCGATGAGTCCACAGAGCCCATACAACAGGTATGATGAACCGATTATTTTATCTTTTGTCAAAATGTATCCTATCCTCCATACGGAACCGACCTACGCTTTTAAACTGAACCTTATGAGGAAATATGATTCCAAGGTGGCTACATGAATCTTATTTATAAAGAAGTATTTGTGCTTTTGCCGCCACTTGGACGTCCGATAGCCTGTTCCTCCTGCTCGTGTTGGCGGTTGCGACATTTGTCACTGAAACCGCGGTTCCGTATGGAGTCAGGGACGAGAGGCAGGAGAGCTCCGCACAGCAGCATTATCAAGGACGTGAAATAAAGCTGCGTGTTCCACATATCCCTTTCCATGGAGAGACAACCGCGGCATCAGAATATAAACAATGGGATCTCCCAGAACGTCAGGCGCCACGTGGTGCCCAACCGTCGCCTGCGAGGGTGCCCTTTACGGGGACGTCCAGCAACAAGGAGGATTATCGCGCCTGGGATCTTCCTCGCCGTGAGGCTCGTCCGTTGTCGGCATCGCCGGCGCCTTCGGTTCCTTTCCAAGGCCGCAGCCTCTATTCAGAGGACTATCCTCGGCACGAAATTCAGGTGCACATCCCCTGAGTAACGACGATTGCAAAGTTTTCTGTTACAGACTACGAGATTGTGCCCTCATATGTACGCATTGAGCTGCATTTTCATAAGCAGGCGCGCTCAAAGCAGGAAATAGGCTCCATTTATTTCAGCACCTCATTTTGAATTTTAGGCTTTACCGCATGAGGCCGGCTTCATTTGTGGCGAGGACTCGTACGTATATCGCCTGTATGACGAAAGGGCTTGAGCAAGGAAATATGTGCCGATGGGACCTAAAAGTCAGGTTCCTGTCGTTCACCGGCAAAGCCTCCCTCAAACTCCTGGATGTTGAATGGGTGTGTCTATGATCGTTTGACGATTCCGCAGCGTCAGGAGCGACTTCAACGTCCAGCACAGGAAGCTCCACGAACTCCGTTTAACGCGCAGAGCAGCTACAAGCAGGACTATCCCGTGCACGAGCTCGAGCAGCGCATGCGCGTCCAACCGCAAGCGGTGGAACGCCCCAACATCCCCCTGGATGCGGTCACGACCAACATGGCTGATTTCAAGGTACATTCTTCAATTCAACTGTGAAGCACTTCAATTGTGAAGCACCATTCAATCTAAACTTTTTTTGAGTGACGATCACATCACGTAAGTCACTCAAATTTGGGAGTCGTATGCGTTGAATCAAACAGCCAAAAGAAAGGTCGAGACCATGAGTGCAGGGGTTTAGCGGTAGATCGGCATCTGTTGTGGTTGGCCTTGCACGGTCTGGGCTAACATGATCTTTCCAGTACGTTTAGTAACCAGCGATTTATAGTTATTTGTGGTTGACCTTGGCTCCGGGATGGCTCAACCAGGTGTGGGATTTACCGGAACGATCTAGTCCTGCCCGTAACCAAGAGCCTCGGCAGTCCGTGCCTTTCACAGGGACCAGCACAAGCCGAGACAACTACAGAGCCTGGGAAATCGCGCCTAGGTGTGCCAGTGCTTCACAAACCTTCCTTCTCGTTCGTTTCCCTTGCGGTCGGAGCGAACCTTGCGTGGACCGTGGTAGAGGCTTGCCCGCTCGCCTTTTATTGGAAAATAATGAAACCGTAACGACCAGTATACCTAGATCCAACGACCTGGTTTGTAGTTGCGCTGCCAACGAACTGTGAGGCTTGAAACCCCTTTGCTCTCTAGAAGGAGGGCTCTGACCACGTGAAGTGTCCAGCTTCCGAGCAAACAGTGAACTTGCCTGCTGGTGACAGGTCGAAGGAGCCGGCGCCACAGCTGATGGCGGAGAAGGTGCCCTTCACAGCACGCACGCTATACTCGGAGGAGTATCCGGCACATCCAATCGAGCCCCGAAGCAACGTTCCGGCTCCCCAAGCTGCCCCTCCTCGCACTCCCTTTGAGGGCAAAACTACAAACCAGGTCCGCGCAGCGCTCCTTTGCCCTCCCTGATCACAGCTCCCGGCCTCCTTAAGCCTCGACAACCGGTTGAGCTACTTCGCACCCGTATATTTCCGGACCTGGCGACGCAGGTCACTCAGAATCCTGAGGGGGGTTACTTCCAAGATGTTCAGTGCGTCATTGACACCCAGGCTGACATTGGACATCGCTGTCTCTGGGGCAGTCAGGAATCTTGGTGGAAGGAATCCAGGAGAGGCTAAGGAGTTGGGGCGTGGCTCGCGCTGATCGTAGAGTTGGTGCAGGCCAACTTTGGCGTGGGGATCCCAGTGGGAGCATCTGTAGTCACAGACGTGGTTGGTAGGCTTGGTTGTCCGCCCATCCTGTCAATATTTGGAAGAATGGTTCATGTTTAGCAGAAATCGCTGTCTTCTCCCTCATAAAAGGCATATAGAGTTGATTGGTGGGTGGACGTGGCGACGCGCGTGGGATAACGTGGCAGGAGGACTATCAGCGCTGGGAGCTCGAACGAAGGGTCCGCGAGCCCCAGCAGCAGCAGCAGCGCCCTTCTGTGCCCTTCGAGGGAACCTCGGAAAACCGCCAGCAGTTCCGCCAGTGGGATCTCCCCGAGCGCAGTGCCCCTGTAACACGCACTGAGCGGGCACCGAGCCTACCCTTCACGGTGAGGGCCCCCTTCCGCACTCCCTGGCCAACTTGGGACAGCCCTGTACGATAGACTTATCCGTTCGGTCGTTCTCGTTAACGCTCCTTCACAAAGTGCTTATATAACTCATATTCGTCGTGATATTTGCAGGCCACGACGACGACAGGGGATGATTTCAAGGGTTGGCAGCTGCCCCCAAAGCGGAGCTCCCTCGGTGTTGAGACCGTTGGGGACCACCTGCACATCCTGATCAGACGATCCGCTGCCACCCCTGCCGAGGCCCGTGCCATCTTCACCACGGTGCACGACAATCAGTCGGAGGTGCAACCCTCTCTCATTGTCCCCCTTCCTTCTCCAGGTTTTGCCTTGTGGACGTCGTGTCGGCTACAGAGCACTTTTGTCATGTTTCTCACGCTGCTGATAGGTTTTGCACGCACAACTTGGAACAGGAATGTAGTATGGGCTGGGTGTGGAGCGGGGCAAAGTGCAGGTGTGCATCATGGTCCTCTCCGGGGAGAACCCGGTGGCCTCGCAGAATCGCCTGCTCGGTCGCTTCGATCTTGTTGGTATCCCGCCGGCACCAGCCGATGTGCCGCAAATCGAGGTTGTCTTCAAGCTCGATGATCGAAACGTCTTGACGGTGGAGGCACGAGATCTTGACACCGGTGCGGATTCTACATGTCCCGAGGATCACTTCGCAAGCACCAACCCTTTTTAACTCCCTGTGGTGGCTTGCTGCGTACTCTTACAAGTGGATGAGCCACGGCTATAGAACTGATTGAGTCTTGCTCCTGATAACTGTCGTGTGTAGTCTGCCAAATGTATGGACGGGTGTGTGCTAAAGGGTATGTGTGAGTCAGGTTGAAAAGTTGCTTCTTACATTCACTGGGATGGTGGTGGGCTTGCTTTTGTCAGCGGGCCTCATGCTGCTCAGTTGGTGTGTCGGTGTGTGTAGAATATCATCTGTTACCCGGAATTCAGCACGCATCGAGTTGCGCGGTCTCGCGTGTTTGGCAGTGATTGGTACATACATCCATCCATGCTGCTTTGCATTGCTTTAGAGGTGTGCATGTCGGTCGTATCTTGGCACAGCCCCGCCCTGTTCTCGAAGGCTTCTCACATCCACTGGGATGATGGTTGGCTGGCTTTTATCAGTAGACCTCATGCCGTTCAGTGTGTGTGTGTAGAGTGAGCATTTTTTGACATGGGGTGTCCATGCTGTGTGGTGTAACTGCATTCATGGCATAACCATAGACTAACAGGTCCCATCCATCGACCGTGAGCCACTGGGGGGCATGCCAGCAGGGTCCGCTTACTCCGTAACCCTGGGACCAACTATTGTTGGGCGATGATCGGTCACATCGTATCATTCTCTATGCTGCTTTGCATCTGGGTTGGGAGTATGTATGAATTGGTGGTATCTTGTCACGGCCCCGCCCTGCTCCTGATTTGCTTCTCACATCCAGTGGGATGATGGTGGGCTGGCTTCTGTCGGCTGATCTGATGCCATTCAGTGTGTAGAGTGAGCCCCTGGGACCAACTATTGTTGGGTGATGATCGGTCACATCGTACCATCTTTCCATGTTGCTTTGCATGTGGGTTGGGAATATGTATGAGTTTGTGTTATCTTGTCACGGCCCCGCCCTGCGCTTGATTTGCTTCTCACATCCACTGGGATGATGGTGGGTTGGCTTTTGCTGGCTGATCTCATGCTGTTCCGTGTGTAGAGTGAGCCGCTAGCACTACTTTGTATGTTGGCAGGACCTTGTTCGGTCTGTTTTTCTGTTTCTTATTTGTGATTGACCCACAGTGAGGCCTGTGACACCGTATGCGTGCATACATATATGATTTTAATTGTGTTATGAGTACCACAAAGAGTACCCTGGACATTCGGTTGTAGGTGCCGGCGGCTCCAATCAAACTTAACAAAGCTGCCGGCACCTTGAGAAGTTGGTGGGCAGTCATGTTAGATCTGGTCGTAACGAGCGGTGTACAATAAGGTGGGGTTTGGAGGGTGCATGGAGGCTGTGCAAGCAGGTCGCCATGAGCTTTGGAGAGAGCGCAAGGGCAGCATTGTTGTCCATGAAACATAATTTGCATGCGAGATGCAACTTTGAAAATATACTATCCTGTCAAACGGTCGAGCCAGGCTAAGTCATAATCCAGATCATCCTCTATGGACCCTATGTTTTTTTTCTCGTGTGAGTGTTTTGATATAAAGAAGTTTGAGCTGCAGAACCAACGCCCAGGGGGAACTGTGGACGACGTGGGTTTAGCATGAACCCTCTGGCAAAGCATTGTGTTCCTTGCTATCATTTGTGAAAGATAAGCAAATGCTATGAGTATCTTGGACACTACATTCGTGATACAGATAGGCTGGGAATTGCATGAAATTTCACGGCCATCTTGGGGTTGCCCTGAGGCGATCATTCCATGTTCTGGTCTATTTGTTTTGTACAAAGTGAATTGCATTCATGACCGTCTAATGTGATGGGCCGTGGGAAATCAACATACTGTAGGTCACCTTGTTAACTTGTATGAGCAAATGGTATGTGGATGTATCTGGATGAACACTCACTGATGAGCAGATAACGTCATGAAGTGCTGTCCCATTTTTTGTTGGAATAATCAGATAGGTGTGTTTCATTCTCGGCCAATGTTTTGCACACCGTGCCTGCCCTTGCACACATTTCGTTGTTATAGGCTGTTCCCGTCCGGGACATTGGGTGGGATACAGTAAGAGAAGTGATCATCGAGGGAATAGGGGAATAATGTTGCGTAACGGATGAACTGCATAAAAGGATCTTGCAACACAAGCACAAATCTCGATAAAAACTATCCGCTGCCGGCTCTTTTGTATGCTGCTTATCGCCATTGTTTGCTGATCAGATACATTGTCTCAAAACAAATAGATGCGCAATCTTGAAGGTTTCTCATGATTAGTCGAGGAGAAATGACAATCAATTGTGAGTTGCATTTGTGCAATGAGAAGAGTGCGGCTGCAATTCGATATTCGATTTGCCGATCATGGAGGTGAATATATGTGTGACTCATCCTCGGACCGAACCCTTTAGCACCATTAAGCCAGCGAAGATGGGCTGCACGATGTCCCCACACCGGGGATCAAAGAGTTCACCTGACATATACATATGAGGATACTTTGGCGTGGGTGTGTGTGTGTGCGGCCTCACGGCCCTCCGTGTATATGTATATGTGTGTTTGCTAGGAAGAATTCAAAGCTATGGGGCTGATACCGATCAAAAAATAGCGCCTCAACATTTGTGTATATTAAGCAGATGGAGGGACACGCTGTTCCATCCGAGATTATAGGAAGATGTGCGTGTGTGATATGTGTTTATAGGCGTACTCCAAGAATCCCGAGTATATATTGCATATTGATTATCAATCCTGGCTTACCACAGCAATGGACTTACTGATGCGTGTAATTCAATTATGTATGTATCTTATGTCGTATACACCCTGCCATTTAAGTATGCGCGCGCACCCACACAACCGACACACACGGGGCCAAATAAAATTAAAGTCGAAAGCACATATAACATTCAGATCGTATATATAAATAGCCGTATCCATGGATAGCGCTTGAAGATAAATAAATAGCAGTTGATGTAACTAAGCTGTGGGGCAAAATGTATATTGAACTGCACTCAACTGATCAAATACATAAATGATACAGCCATAAGTGGTTGTACTCTCACTCGTATTTCTTGCATTGCTGATATATCCTCAGCTAGACTTTAAACCAGCTTGCTCGCACACACACACACACACACACACATGCAACGTATATATAATTTATACCGCCAAAAAAGCACCATCACATCCCATAGGTATATATGTTGTATGTTTTTTAAAACAATATAATTATAGCTATATATGTATATTTTGTGTATACTCTCTGCTACACCGTGTGTGTAGGGGATCGCGATGTGTAACACAGAGATGCCCACTAAAACAGCAGGCCCTGGAATAAGACTTCAGGACGGTATTACCCACCGTGAAGGGAAGAAAACTGTATACTTCGATAAGATGCAGGATTGATTGAGTCAGCTATATATATATATACAACGTTGTATATTTTTTGTATACGCCCTGTTGCGCCGCATACAAAAAATAGAAATAAAATGAATATATATATATACGTATATTTATATGTTCATGTCGTGTTACAAGGTGTATCCAGTATATTATATATATGTATGTATACTTCATATCTACATATATATATATATATATATATGCAGCTCTCAGGCATCGTCAGAGTGCCATAATACAAAGGGAGAAAATATATATGATATGCACGGTAACGTCACCCCACTGCACACCTGTGAAAACGCATCATGTGTTGGCGTTCCATACACAGCCATGCTCGCGCGCCCACTGCAGCACCTCCAGATGCCCGCCTGCTGCTGCACCAACATATATCATGGTGTTCAACGGGCAGCCATGCGCATGTGCCCACTGCAACACCTCCAGATGCCCACCATACGCCGCACAGGAACATGTGCTGGAGTCCCACGGGCAGTCGTGATTGCGCGCTCACTGCAACACCTCCAGGTGCCCACCTGCCGCCGCACGAGAACATGTGATGGCGTCCCAAGGGCAGCCATACTTGCGCGCCCACTGCAGCACCTCCAAATGCCCACCTGCCGCCAAAGCATTGACATGTATTGTATCCCACGGGCAGCCATGCTCACGCGCCCACTGCAGCACCTCCAGATGCCCACCATACGCCGCAGTGAAACATGCGCTGATGTCCCACGGGCAGCCGTGCTCGCGCGCCCACTGCAGCACCTCCAGATGCCCACCTGCCGCCGCAGAGCGACATGTGCTCTCGTTCCACGGGCAGCCATGCTCGTGTGCCCACTGCAGCACCTCCAGATGCCCACCTGCCGCCGCAGAGCGACATGTGCTCTCGTTCCACGGGCAGCCATGCTCGTGTGCCCACTGCAGCACCTCCAGATGCCCACCTGCCGCACCAACACATGTTCTCGCGTCCGACGGCAGCCATGCTCGTGCGCCCACTGTAGCACCTCCAGATACCCACCTGTCGCCGCGTATTGACATGTGGCGTCCACGGACAGCCATGCTCATGTGCACACTGCAGCACCTCCAGATGCCCACCTTCCGCCGCAGATGACATGTGTGCGCGCTCCACGGGCAGCCATGCGCGCGCACCCACTGCAGCACTTCCAGGTGCCCACCTCCCGCTGCACCTCGACATGCTGGCGTCCCACGGGCAGCCATGCTCGCGCGCCCACTGCAGCACCTCCAGATGCCCACCGCCCGCCCATACTGACATGTGCTGGCGTCCCACAGGCAGCCATGCTCGCGCGCCCACTGCAGCACCTCCATACGGCCACCTCCAGCCGCATATTGACATGTTCTGCTGTCCCACGGGCAGCCATGATCGCGCGCCCATTGCAGCACCTCCAGATGGCCACCTGCTGCCGCACATTGACAGGTTCTGATGTCCCATGAGCAACCGCGCTCGTGCGCCCACTGCAGCACCTCCAGACTCCCTCCGCTAGCCGCTTGCTCACATACTAGCCGCTTGTACTGGCGATATGCGCGTAGATCAGGCGAAGCTGCCATTACATTGAACGCCCATGCTGCAAGAGGCACGCTTACGATTACTCGGTTGATGTGTATGGGCATATTGACGTGGTCAGCGAGTGCCACACGCATGCTAACGCACGTCTGCCGTAAGAGCTGACAATCGGTTGCATCTAAGTTCGGCAAGATGCCGTAAGCCCAACACCCACCTTTGCCTAACCCACCATCCAGAGAACATAGCTCGGAGAGGATATCCCCCATAGTGCAATCAAAGAAACGACCGCGGCATATTTTGTGAAAGCAAATTTCATGAGGAGAGAGTACCCCCGCGATCAAAATGCAATCCGAGTAAAATCACGTTCACGAACTAATGTCACCCGTTTTCACACGTTCTTACTACTATACTAATATTCTACTATACTACTATACCGGTGACTATTCACTACTATATACAACTGATTTACGCTATACGAAAAAGAAAAATAGCAAATAGAGAGTTTCACGCAAAATTCGGCAGCCAATTCTTTCGCTAGGCCGACGTGGACGTAAAATATCCATCTTGTTGCAAAAGTCCGATGTTACTGGTGAAGTCTGCGAGCGCCAATTTTGGTTGGGTCTGAATCGAATATTCATGCTGTACAGTCAGCCGAGCGAATTGAGTCGCTGCCGAATTGAGTTCTCATTTCGTTCGAATTTGGCCTCGATCGAGCGAATTCAAGCGAATTCTCACGAGCGAATTGAGCAAATCGGCAGCCGATCCGACGTGGACCGACGTGTCCCCGAAAAATGCGGCATCTCCTGACGTCGGACTAGCGAAAGAATTGGCTGCCGAAATTTGCGTGAAAGTCACTAATGCGTACCTTAGATGCACCGAAGGTATACAACGTGCCCTAGGTGCACCAAAGGTACACATGCGTTTATAAATACGAAAATAACTGTAATAAATACGTACCTCAGGTGCACCAAATGTATTTTCATGCATTTAGATTTATTCTACAGACAAATGGCTTGGCATGGCATTTAAGATTCTTTGTTATAAAAGGCGCTGACGTGAGCACGTGACTGTATCATGACGCAGATCTGCATATATTTAGAATCAATTAGATCTCGAATTGTAAATAAGTATATAGTAAACGATATAGTAAACGTTAATTAATGACGATATATATAGATAGTGTGGCATGTCCAATCAGATACACGTGCATTAACAAGCGCGCAAAGACACAACGATAAGCCCACGCCCAGCTGCGAACAAGCGTACCACCTTCATTTTCACACTAACGTTCCATCGCATGGCGTCAGCTGGGCCTAGTGCACCTGCGAGTGGCAATAAACGATATGTCGACGACATTGTAGCTGTTTTGGAGAATAGAAAGCGTCGGGAAACTATCATGTGCGCCATCCTTCATTTCGACAAAAGTTCTGCACACACAACCGACAACTTGGTTTCCCTCTAGGAGCCAAAACTTCGTTTCATTCTCACGGAACTTGCGACACCGCATACCAATCAAGACGATCGTATAGAGCTAGAAGAGGACGCATCGCAGAAGATCACGAGCAAACAATACGCGTATTTGAGATCTTGTGATTTCACAGAAGATTCATTAGCAAATATAACTCGTGAAGTAGCGTCAAGACTTGTAGCATTATACGTCCCTGCATCCGGATCGTCATCGCAGTGATCATTATGGTAAATCCTTGTGTCGACGACGAAGATGGTGATGCGCATGCGCATGATGATGATATAAATGATGACGATAGCGATGATATCTTGCAGCCGCGTGGAATGAAAACGATGCATGCGCGGGATGGCTTTGCTGATATAAATGCGTGATGGTGACGACGACGATGAAGCGGATGATATGTGTGTTGACAACACTCGGGCTATAAATGCGCCCAACACTACAAATACTTTCGACGTGATGCATGCAACATCAACATCAACGGCAACGTATATTAGTCGCGGTGGTTGCGGTGCAGCTGCTACCCGCGGCCATGGACGCCCACGCATACCGCGTATAATTCAGCCACAAGAGCCTGCCCTTGGCGATAGATCATATGAATTACAACGCTTTTCCATTTTCGTGGGAAAAGTGAATCGCGATATCCCATCAACATGCTGGCTTGATCAATTTAAAATCGGCGTTTTAGATGTATGCGATGCATCTGTTGGAGGCACCGGTGGTGCTGCGTTAGAACGTGGGGCCCGCAAATATATATTACATGCGCAAAGCTACCTTACACTCCGCCGTTCATGTAGCCTCTTCCACGTCGTTCCAAGCAGCGACATGGCGACACAACAACTAAGTATCATCGATTTGAGGCATACATGTTTGCAGCCATGTTCCCACGAAACACTACTATGGAGATGATCGATTATATATATATTCGACTTTATACACGTCCACAATCATGGTTTACTGTACACAAATCCTGCATATGATCGGTACCCCGCTCAGCGACCGGTCGCGCATGCATATTGGTTCCGTATTGAATATGATCGCATACCCCTCGAGGACTTGCAAAAGCATGCTGAGCTACTAAGGAGCGAGCGTGTTAGAGATCGTCGATGCAGTCATCCGATGTTGGTACGTCATCGAAGCTGCGCAAAATCGCGATTTGTACTTATATCAGAAACCGAATGAGTACCATTGAACCCATGACCTTCCGATTCGATCACGGTCGCCCTACCAACTGAGCTACGCGAAGTCTTTGATGACATCGGCCCGCGTTCAGTGGACCTCTGCTCCTTATGATTTGGAACCTGGCCAAATTACCTTACTTACTTACTTACTTAATCAGCAGCAGCAGCAGCAGCAAAGCGCGAATCCCAACGGGCGACACACACGAACTTCCGATCTCACGATCGCCAGACGCTAACGATGACAGTGCCACCGCAGTCGCGTACATTTACCGCGACGCCACCCACACGTTATGGCATGGCATGTTGGGATGCAAAAAGCGAAGCACTGTCGCGCACATGATCCTACGGTCAGATGGCCTAGTGGAGATCTCTTTTTGAGGTCGATCCGCCTAGTACTCATTCAATTTCTAATACAATTACAAATAGCGATTTCGCGCAGCTTCGATGACGTACCAACATCTGATGAGTGCATCGACGATCGCTAACAGAGCGTGCTGGTGATATTTGGACGACATCCATGACATTCACGATGTTGTTGCACATGTTGCTCAGCATACTGGACCATAACCTCGGCCACGCGAGTAACTGTGAATTATCGCTTGAAGAGTCAGATTGAATTATATATCAAGTAGCTTATCCTTGAATGTTCTATGCACTCAAGTGAAGTGAAGTGTATCTAGGTCTTTTATAGCTCCGTGACATTGCCTTACTTTTATATATGCAGAAATAATGGAAGGACATAGCTTGTACAAATCTTTCACAATTTCAAAATAGGTAATAACCAAACATGAAATAGAAAAAAAATCGATGCAACACATATATTCTTGCTTTGTATATATGCATGGTAGAAATTTGTGTAATGTCTGGTCGTACGTAAGGTCGAAACCCACGCACAAAGTCGTACTTGCCATATCTGAAATACGTTATTCACAAGATTCACATTGTGTTGTTGAAACGACATGTTAACAATTATTCATTTCTAAAATTATAATAATTATTTATGTGTCATCATTTTTACCTTCGCTAATTCTCTACCTGCGATATACATCCTCTTAAGTTATCCGAACGATTTATTTGTTTATTTTATAATTACCATTATATTAGTTGAGATCAGACCAAAATTCACATTATGCGTAGTAGCAATATGCCTCTTTTTTTGGAGAACGGATGCTGTTAGATACAACACTTGGATAGAATACGGTGTTATACCTAATCGGGCAGTTTCTCAGAATGAATGCCGAATAACATAAGTTGTCCGTTAAGTGAGGACAACGGGTTTATGCTTCAGGCTCAGTGACGGTCATACACCCTACTATAGAAAGTGACAGGTGACGGAATTGAGTGTCATAATGTTACTTCCAGCAGATGCATACGGACGAAATATGCTAAGCGCGATCGTCATCAGATATGTTGTCACGTCCTATGACCAAAGTCGAGGTGATTAAATATGGAACACCGAGCATATATGTTAGATACGCACCATTAACAAAACGTATTAAAATATGGAACACTGGTCTATAGTGCTAAATATGGAACACCGATATAATATGTTAGATCTAATGCATCGATATGATGAGTCAAATATGCGTCGTCGATCCAATGTTTAAATTAATGTCAAAATCGCCAAACCTCTAATCGACGAGCGAGCGCAAACGAGGGCGGAGTCCCATCCGCGATGCAAAGTGATTTTAACCTGGATAGTCGGCTTAACGTTTACACTCACGGGCATAGAGCTCACGCGAATGTAAAGGGCAAAACATTGAAAATACTCGAGATTTAAAGTTTGAGTGTCGTGCTTCACTAGAGGCAATGCTACACCCGTGACATTTACCAAACCTTCAGGAAAATATTGAGAAACTATATCAACCGAGCACACAGGCCCTGCTAATTTTAGAGGAGGATCTTTCGTGAAGCAACGGGAAGAATAAGTCCACGATAACTTAAGCCATTTCAATGTAGCCACATAAAGACATAAACTTGGATTGCCCCATTCACAACCATGCTAGTGGCGTTGTTTGGGCTAATGTGGAGCTGCAAGCATTGGTTTATCCCGAGGTGCCTCCCATGGTGAAGTTGCCGAACATATTTTGAATCTTGCTCATGCCCTGGGATGACTGCGCCTGGGTCTGGGTCTCTGCTGCCTCACGCAGCATACCCACTTCCGTGTACAATTGAGCACGGAGCTCCAGGTCCATCACACGTGCAATGTATTTTGATGTCTCTCGCTGGGGTGCCTGGAAGTCGATGCACTGCCGGACGAATGGCTCATACCTGAACGTCTCCCCATCCGTCCCCGTCCCGAACCCACCGACGTTCTGTGGCCTATCATCGAGTTGATAGAAAAGGCTGGTGTGCTGAATGGAACACACCCCACAACAGGGGAAGCTTCTCACACTGAACGGCATGAGGCCCGGCGACAAAAGCCAACCCACCATTATCCCAGTGGATGTGAGAAGCTTTCTGGAACCGGGCTTCATAGTCGATGAATAGAATCTGCTGGTTGATGAATACAAACCAATGGTCTGACAATGGAAGATGCATCAAAGCATAAACAAGAAGCGGGCACCGAGGCGCTCCCCGAAGAAATCAAGGGAGGACACAGAGCGAGGCTGCCACCCTACCCTGCCTCTCCTTGCAAAGAAAGCAGAGACTAGCCTGTTCCATTTCTCAAGAGGCAGCACCCACAAGAAAGGTACCACAACGGCAGCCGCACCCAGTCACACATGTCTAACCAGCGCCCACGCCCGTTTACAACGAGGTGCTAGCGCCTCAAATCCTGCTTAACGAACACAAGTCCCCTGGCAAGTATAATAACCCAGAGGCACCGTACAAGAGAGAGGGACCAAAGTGCAAAGAAGGTTCTCACGCGCACACACACTGAACGGCATGAGATCGGCCAACAAAAGCCAGCCCACCATCATCCCAGTGGATGTGAAAAGCAAATCAAGAGCAGGGCGGGACCGTGACAAGATACCACAAACGCATACATATTCCCAACCCAAATGCAAAGCAGCATGGAAAGATGATACGATGTGACCGATA
The DNA here is from genome assembly GCA_001247695.2 of Cymbomonas tetramitiformis. NCBI lineage: Eukaryota > Viridiplantae > Chlorophyta > Pyramimonadophyceae > Pyramimonadales > Pyramimonadaceae > Cymbomonas > Cymbomonas tetramitiformis. The sequence continues at coordinate 25,454 of LGRX02001332.1, forward strand.
CACGCACATACACACTGACAAGCATGAATCTGACCAACAAGCCAATATCATCATCCCAGTGGATGCTGAAAAGCAAATCAAGAGCAGGCGGGGCCGTGACAAAGTACCACAAACTCATACATATTCCCAACCCAGATATGCAGAGTGACATGGGGATGATACGATGTGGCCAGTGTCAGCCCAGCAATTGTTGGTCTCTGGGTAACGGAGTAGCGGACCCTGCTGGCATGCCCCAGTGGCTCCCAGGTCGATGGATGGGACCTGTTGGTCCATGGTTATGTCATGAATGCACATACACACACACAGTGCTCCAGTCACGGGGAGCTGGTGCTGGGGGTAGAGGGCTACAGGCGCAAGTCGGTGGCGGATGCGCAAGGTTGGATGAGGGCAACCCAGTTTATCATTCTCAGCCGCTTGGGACAGCGCTTGGGCATTCTGGCCGTGGCGTGGGTGGGCAAGCTCTCTTGAGACCAGGCTGTAGGCGGCAGCGGGGTGATGTGGGGTGTGGGCTTGGTGGTGGAGGGGTGGCTCGATTGGCGGGGGTGAGCCGGCTCCAGAGACACAGCAGCAGTGCGCCGGCAGGACCGCCGCAGAGGGGCTCAGGTGGCCCAGTGAGGCTCAGGGAGCAGAGGGGTGGTCTTGCGCGTGGGCTTGGTGGAGATATGGCTCGCGCAGCTCGGGGGGCAGGGATGAACCGGCTTCAGGCACAAGGCGGCAGTGCGCTGGCGGTGCAGATGCAGAGGGGATCGGGTGGCTCAGCGAGGCTTAAGGGGTCCCATTCTTCACTAGTGAGCTCCGGAGAATCCGGATGAGTGTCCCGAAGTTTGTGCTGAATCCTTTGATCCCCGGCGTGGGTACATAGTGCAGTCTCCTGTGGCTACGGGGTGCCAAAGGAGTCGCAAGGATAAGCATACACACACTAGCAATGCTGGCGTCTGTGTTTACATTTCCCCTAAGAGCAAATATTCACATTTCCCCTAAGAACAAATACGGTGAGAAATGTGTGTTGCGCATACCCAATCGGGCTCTTCTTCTCCTTGGCTAGGGACTCCAGGCCCTGCACAACACCCCACGCACGATGAGAGCACCGCAGCATGGCGCCTCTGCTCGGCAACGGCACTGCGCTCCAAGGGACGGCGCCACTTCAAGTGGCGGTGCCGAGCGACTGCAGCGTCATGCCGGGCCGCAAGTACCCCGAGGAACCGTTGGCATTGTTGGCAAAGGGGTCCCTTCTTTCCTGTTGTGCGGAGAGATTGCCGGCGAGGGCGGGGCATCGCACCATCCAGTCTTTCTTATCCACCAGGCTCCGAAGACGCAGCCACCAGTAATGCTTGTCACTAACCTGCCCGCAGCGCCCCCCGGCATTATCCAGCCCCGAGCCCTCTCACTCCGACAGCAGAGGATCGCATAGTGCCAAGCCGCATCAACCAAGCAGCAGTACATCGCTCTCTTCCCAAATAATCTCAAACAGCCTTCATCAAATAGTGTCAAGCGCTCTCAAGCAGGAGGCAGAGCATCCTACGGTGACCAGCCCTCTTCAAGAAGGCAGCAGAGCATCCTACGGTACCCAACCCTCTTCAACAAGGCAGCAGAGCATCGTACAGTACTGAACCCACTTGAACATGGCAGCGGCATACTGTGCGCCTCCCAATCCCTTGCGTGTCACCGACGTGCGCTCCAGACAGCACACGCACCAATCAGAAAGCAACCGTACACTTCCAGCAAGGGGGGACTAAGGCAGGGAGTTAGCACCCCCCAATGGAAGGCTGATTCGTTCAGAATGAAGGCTGGCCATGATGGCGTGCTGCTGGCAAAACTGACGATCACTGCTTCAGAGGAAGGCTTGATGACGGCGGCTCCGCAGGGGGCGCACCTTGAACTCGTCCTTGATCTTCTTCGCGGCGCTCAGGTTGTTGGCCAGAATGCAGCGGCGCACCGTCTCGTTGATGGACTTCCCCACGCACACAAAGCGGGTCTTGGAATTCAACTCCAGCTCCACCTGTCCGCCAAGCCCACATGCAATACACAGCCTGTCGGTCCCGCATGATTTGGGGCAAGTGTCCAGAGTGATGCCCGCAACATGCAACATTCCGTACATGTTCCATTCAGGACATGTAGCATTCAGCAACGTCAGTGCATTCCTCCGCGGTGCGAGCCCCAAGCCCATTGGCAGGACGCCAGCACTGTGCCGCCTCCCTGGTCGCTGCAAAGCGCCATCCCGAGCTCCCCCACTCGGAGGGGTCACACTGAATGGCATCAGATGAGATCAGCCGACAAAAAGCCAGCCCGCCATCATCCCAGTGGACGTGAGAAGCAAATCAGGAGCAGGGCGGGGCCGTGACAAGATACCACCAACTCATACATATTCCCAACCCAGATGCAAAGCAGCATGGAAAGATGATACGATGTGACCAATCATCGCCCAACAATAGTTGGTCCCAGGGGCTCACTCTACACACTGAATGGCATGAGATCAGCCGACAGAAGCCAGCCCACCATCATCCCAGTGGATGTGAGAAGCAAATCAGGAGCAGGGCGGGGCCGTGACAAGATACCATAAACTCATACATGTTCCCAACCCAGATGCAAAGCAGCATGGAAAGATGATACGATGTGACTGATCATCGCCCAACAATAGTTGGTCCCAGGGTTACGGAGTAAGCGGCGGGGTCACACACGCATCGACACGCATCAAAATTCAAACCTCATAACGGGGGCGCGCGCGATGGAAGGGGATGATTGGCCACTCAAGCACCACCTGCAGCTTAAGCAGGCGGGAAAACTCGTCCACGGCTTGCTTGTGAAACCCGTGGTCCTTGCTCTTGGCGTACAGGTCCCGCGCCTGCTCCAGCTGCCGCGCCTGCATCGTATAGATGCTCCACTCCGCCCACGCTGCTCAGCTGTGTGGCAGCAAAGGCCAAATGTGCAGGGGGATGCGCGCACCCTGCGGTGAAGCCCACCTGTGCAGGGGGCATGCGCGCACCCTGCGGTGAAGCCCACCTGTGCAAGGGCATGCGCGCACCCTGCGGTGAAGGCCACCTGTGCGGGGGCATGCGCGCACCCTGCGATGAAGCCCACCTGTGCAGGGGCATGCGCGCACCCTGCGGTGAACCCCACCTGTGCGGGGGCATGCGCGCACCCTGCGGTGAAGCCCACCTGTGCAGGGGCGTGCGCGCACCCTGCGGTGAAGCCACTCTGGCACCTCAAACCGAAGGCGGGAGTCTGACCTGGAATGTCACGTCGGCTGCCGTGACCGCCACACCCTCTGCCATCTTCTTGTACTGGCCGCCACCGCCCCCAGAAACCTCAGCACCACGCCAATGCCAGCAAATCGCCTCCGCAAGCCGCAGGACCACGCCACCGGTGGCACATCAGTGGCGGCATCGTTTAACTCTGCTGAAAATGCAGTCTCCTTGCCTATCGCCTATCGGAAGGGTAAGGACATTTGGGCAAACCGAGATATCTCGATTCGACTGAATGATGGTACTCTGTTCATCTGCATGCTCTAGCGCTGCGGACTGCATCTCCAATCCTCGTGGCCAGATCATGCTATTGTGTCTACAACACGGAACCTCTGCCCACGATATAATGGCATCTTTCAACCAAATCGACAGGTCCCCGTTTGTGGTTGATTGATCCACAAAGTCGACTGGGAGCAAATGACACTCTTGCGGGGCGTCAGAGCAATTCAAACGCCCAAAAGAAGCCGCAGCGGATTGGACACCACCTGGAAAGCCTTCGGCGCGCCTCGAGTCCGGGGAAGGTGATGAGGGAGGTGCGGGATTGTGCAGCAGCCATCCAGTGCAATGGGTGGCAGTAGACTAGAGGGCGGGGGAGGGGGGTTGAGAGTCGGTGGCACGTTACAGTGCGCAACACCAGCATGGGAGAACGGGAGGCAGGCAGGGAGGAAGTCTTATTACATTGTAACGCTTGGCCTCCGAAAAGATGGCTTCTGCCGCAGCCAGCGTGGCGCCCACACTGAAGTGGTAGCTCTTGAGCAACTCTGGATCGGTACGCCTGAGACCACCCCCTTGCCCTTGCCCGTCTGAACTTCACAGGTTTCGTGAGACGCCCGACTATCTAACGGCAGGGCTTAGAGGAGGGCGCGCCTATCTAACGGCAGGGCTTAGAGGAGGGCGCGCCTATCTAACAGCAGGGCTTAGAGGAGGGCGCGCCTATCTAACGGCAGGGCTTAGAGGAGGGCGCGCCTATCTAACGGCAGGGCTTAGAGGAGGGCGCGCCTATCTAACGGCAGGGCTTAGAGGAGGGCGCGCCTATCTAACGGCAGGGCTTCGAGGAGGGCGCGCCGTTAACACGATGCAGGGATCATACTCGAAGCCAGAGATGTCAGGATCTCATGGCTGATATATCAAACAGGTGCTAAGCCGAAATCACACGGGCCACGCTGCCTCTGAAGGTATCCCGCGGCTTCCAGGACCGACCCGTGAACTGGACATGCCAAGCCGCATGGCGGGTCTCCGAATCGGGCAGCCTCTCTGTTCCGCGGCGGCCCTCCGTCGGTGGCAAAGTCGTCACAAGTCTCTGACAAATGTGTAACAGAAGTGATCGCATTATGGTGTGTGGCAATGGTGATTTTCATCCAGCTTACGTATGGGGCCGAAGCAGAGCCCCTGGTTTTAGATCAAAGCCCAAGACTGATTGCAGTGTGATCGGCCCGCATCACTACCTCTGTTTTACAGCTAGGCAACGCATCCTGAGCTGAATTGAATAGGCTCGACGCTCTGTTTCAGAACTCAGCAGAGACGCAAAAAAATCCTACAAAGGGGGCTTTCCATTCGCAGAGAGCTGACCATAGATCATCGTCGATGCGAAGGAATCCTACGACAGGGATTGCATTCAGAGAGAGCTGAACCTGCAGTAAGCAAGAAAGAGGCGGCGGGCTTGGGGGTGGTCGTTGATGAGCTTGACGAACTCCCCGAACTGGCACTTCCGCCACAGATGGAACACCGCGAGGTACACCAGGTCGGTGTCCCCGCTCTCCATCGCCTTGATCAGGGCGCGCTCGTCCTCGCCCATGCTGGTCAGCAGAGGCACTTGCTCGGCGGCGCGCGGCTCGTGGTCCAGCAGCAGCGCCGCCAAGCGGGGCCGCCCTCTGCGCCCCAACCTCACTCCCAGCTTCTAACTTCTCAGCCTCCTATTCACCACCACACTCAAGCTATGAGAACCCCGGGGAGCGATGCCGGTGGCCGGGGCGCGAGCGGAAGCCGCGAGCCACCACAGTGCAAAGGTCGGTGGCCTGTGGCCTGTGGTCCGTGGCCTGTGGCCCGTGGCCCGTGGCCTGTGGCCCGTGGCCCGTGGTCGGTGGTCGGTGGCCTGTGGTCCGTGGTCTGTGGCCCGTGGCCTGTGGCCCGTGGCCTGTGGCCTGTGGCCCGTGGTCTGTGTGACCTGTGGCCTGTGGCCTGTGGTCTGTGTGATCTGTGGCCTGGGAGGAGGGAATGCCCGCGGACCTGCGGTGGGCATTGGCTGCAATTTGTGCGAAGCTTATCCCCGGGCAGCCCTTCAGCTTGTCCAGGAGCAAGTCCAGGAGGTCCTTGTCGGGCACCTGCGGGTGACACACGCCAGCGTCGCCGCTCTTCAAGTGAAGCGCCGGCTCGAGTGTCGATGAGCCGGTTGCAGGCCGCGGCACACCGAGGAGGCCTATTGGAAGGCAGAGGGCCTACCATGCTCCACGGCATGAGGGGTGCCAGTGGGTGCTCACCCTGACATCGCCGCCCGCCATGGAAGAAGGGGGGTATGCGTGGGTGAGGGAGGGGGATATCAGCAAGGGATGTGGGTGGGGAAAGGTACAGGTGGCGCTGGCGAGCCATCTCGGCAGAGGCCCCCTCAGCAACACTCAGGTTAAGGCAGCAAATTGGCAGGGAGCGGGGGGGAAGAACAATCACTTTGGTGCTGGCAGCCATCTTGGCAGATGCCCAGTGCAGCAAAACTCGCTCCGGGCCGAGGTTAAGCATATCCGAGATCCGTAGCGCCAGCAGGTGACGGTGGGTGCTCAGCAACCGTTGGATGAGTGCTGGCGCTGTCATCTGCTGGTACTGCAGGAAGCTGATTGGGATTCCCTGCGACTCCCCCAACGCACAGCCGAGCCTCATCGGAAATGCCGCCGGTTCCCCCCCGAGCTCCTCGAGCATCTTGCGCCAGCATGGAGGTATCCGAACTGTTACATCAGCAGATTCCCTCGAGATCCTCTAACCTGCTGTGTGCCAGTCTGGGCAATAGCTTCGTCTACCAACTTTCTCCCAGCAAATCCTGCGATCTGAAAAGCATCGCGGCTGTTGGACAAGTAGCCCGCAGGGACACGCACAAGAGGGCTGACCCGCCTCCTGAGCAGAGCTTGAACTCATCCTCGCGACAATGGATTCCCTGCCGTCTACCAGAGGATGGAGCGGTCACTGGAGCAAGAGGCCGCGAATATGGCGTTTGCAAGGAGCCCCGATTCAAGGTTACAGGGGGGCAGGAGGTTGGGGAAGGGGCCGGGGGATTCAGAAGCTCCAGGCCAGGCTGGGGCTGTACGATGTCAGCGGCGCGCACGGCGTTGAGGAGGCGGAGGGTCTGGCAGGTGTCCATGAGGTGAGAGGGGCGGTACTGCGAGTTCGCCAAGAACGTGCGCCCATACGCAGCGCCGCGCAGCAGCATCCTCTGCTGCGTGATGTCGTACTCGTTCGCCGCCGCCTCTACCAGCTCGTGCGCTGCCTCAGCCAGCTTTGGACCTGACCAACCATTGCAACCACAGCGGTGTCACCAGCTTCACCAAAAGACCGAGTGACACACAGGCTTCTCAGCACGCTGGCCAGCGCCCTGATTTGAGTGCACGAGAGGCAACGCCCACGCGTAAGAGTGAGGACCACCGCCACGACGGTCACTAGGCCCAATTGCCATCGCAGCAGTCACCGGGTCCAAGCGGTGAAAAGAGAAAATCAATCGGAGAACCACATTCCATGGGTTCACTATGTGCGCGAGGATGCCGGAGAACACGTGTGCATCGGCCGATTCTCCTGGGCGCAGGTGCCTGGGGAGTCACCGATGGTTCGCAGATTCTCGTGGGCTCGCGCGCTCTGAGAGTCGAACAGCTCGAGGGCGTCGTACAGGAGGGCGGAGGCGGAGGTGCTGCCAATGCTGAAGATGTTGACGAGGGAGTCCGGAACGCGCTGCAGGAACTCGTGCCGGGTCTGCGTGAGCACGCGCACTCCATCCGTCTCCTGGAGTCCCCACCCCCTGCCCATCAGGCCCTCCCCTGCATACAAGGCGCCTTTCGGGGCGCCTGCATGGGGGATGGCAGCACCTCCCTCCACCTGCCAGCCGTGGCTTGACATCGCGACCTTTCGCATGCAACCCCCGCAAGGGGGGCTGCCGCTCCCGAATGAACTCGAGATGCACCCTCGGCAAGGGGACCTGACGCTCTCGAATGAACTCAAGATGCACCCTCGGCAAGGGGACCTGACGCTCCCGAATGAACTCGAGATGCACCCTCGGCAAGGGGGCCTGACGCCCCCGAATGAACTCGAGATGCACCCTCGGCGCATCAGCGGTTCCCGGCCTGCTGCTTTGCTGGGCCTCCTTTTATCTCGGACTCTGCACGGCTTCGCGGATACCTCGAGACTGGCGCCTTTCACACTCCAGGAAGGGCCTTGTACTCACAGGTAGGTACATCTCCACAACCAGGGGCACATGGGAGGGAGGGTAAGGGGGGTAGCGTGCCGGCATCAGGACGGCAGGCTCCTCGTAGGAATACTTGACCCAGTCGCCGTAAGGTCCAACCATCAGGAGGATCTCCTCCCAGTATAGCATCACGGAGTCTGTGCCACACCACACCAGCTGCTCGGGTGGGATGGTGCTGCGCGTTCCAAACTCTGGCAGGATCTTTGAGAAGTTGGTGGACATCACCAGCAGCCGGCCTGCGTCACAAACCATTGCCGTGGGAGGACCCTGTTAGCACTAGGGTTCCCACGCCCGGGAATGAGCCCCGGGGACAAGATGGGCTTGTACTTGCCGTGATGCAGGGTCACGCACGTGCTGATGACAAGATGGGCATTTCTCAATTGTACGAGTTTCTAGCCAAGACAACTAAAGACTCTTGCCTACAGTTTTTTCGCACCGTCGTGTGTGAAGCATGCCAGAAGCTGCCCGTTAGGCGCCACCGACATTCGCAGCATTGGGCCCTGATTCAACGCTTGATCCTGATCCCAGGGCCCCGCCACACGATCAGCCACCCGTTGAATCACGAGGCTAGCACCTCACCACACCAAACCCTCATCCACCCCCTAAATTACAAAAGGCCAGTGCCCAAAACGATCTGTGATGCTTCGAGACCGTTGGATCACAAGGCAAGCACCTCAACACACCCGCATCCACCTGTTGGATCACAAAGTAGGATAATCAACTTTTACTAACTTCATATATCTAGTAGAAAGTGTACGAACACACACTCATACACACACACACTGTTGATTGATTTAAACTGATAAGAGTGTTTGTTCGTTACACACAGTGCTTATATCACATAGCACTGTTCAAGTGCTCACTGTTACTCAGTCATAGCTACTTCTATACTCGTACTAGTACTCTTGTGTTCTGTGACAGATACTGTATACTTTTGAATTGATCTTCTGTCTCTTGTAATCTCATTGTCATCATTGTTCTGTTCACCTTTACACACAGTACTGTACTCTGTCATACTGTCATACAGTCATACTGTCATACAGTCATACTGTCATTGAATTTGTACTTTTGAGCTCTCTGTCTTTAACACTGTCTCAGAGTCTACAGTTTTCCTACTCCTCCTTACTCATGCTCTTCGAAAATATCTCAATACCACAGCACTGAGTATCTGAAAACGGTCCAAAGCTAGACTTTTGGTAAAGAAGTCTGCCAAATTCTCCTTCGTAGGCACTTTTGCAATAACAACTCTGCCCAGCTCTACCAACTTTGCCACATATCGATTTCTCACTGCCACGTGACGTGTCGCTGCATTGTTCAGAACATTCTCTGCCTGTGCCACCGAAGCATGATTATCTCCATGAATTGTGACAGGTTGCTTGACAGGCGAAAATTCTGCCAACAGATTGACAACATACTCTACGTCCCGTGCACATTCTGACAGCGCTATCAATTCTGCCTCTGCTGTGCTCACTGCAACTGTCTTCTGCAACTTTGACGAATACATGACAGTGCTCCCATTCAGACGCACCAATGAACCTGTAACAGAGCGCCTGGTCACTTTATCTGCAGCATGGTCCGCGTCTGTATAAGCTGTCACTATCAACTCAGCAGTCAGTGAAGCTGGCGAACTGCACTGCAAAGTCAAGCAAACATGAACAGTTCCTTTCAAATATCTCAGCACACGTTTCAAATGCTGCCAATGCTCTTGCCCATAGCAGTGAGAGAACCTGGCCAAATAACAGACTGCTGTCAGAATATCAGGCCGTGAGCAACGTGCCAGCCACATCAGTTCCATCACCAGGTTGATATAAGGAAGCTTCTCCAACTTCTCCTCCGAGTCCACAGGCAACAAAGACAGTCTGGGCTCCATAGGTGTCAAACACGGATTGCAGTCCTGCATAGAATACCTCTCCAGCATACGCTGTATCAGCCCAACCTGACTGATTTGACACTCCCTGACAAGACCATAGTCACTGAAAGTCATACTCATGCCCAGCAACTCCACCAACGGGCCCTTGTCCTTACTCGGATACTTCTCACTGAATGCTCTGAAGAATTCCACCTTCCACTCCACTGATGAAGTGAACACAGTGTAGTCGTCCACATGTACGTACACAAACACCACCAGTGTACCATGCTGCCAGATGTAAAAGAGACACGGGTCAATGTTGGACACCCGGAGCCTGCTGTCATAAGCCAGCAGAAAGTTCTTGCTCGTCTTGTACCAAATGCGTGGTGCCTGTTTCAAGCCGTACACACTCTTCTGCAAAATTCCATACAGTACTCCCCGTACTGTCCGTGCATTAGGCCAGCTGACATACATAGGAGTATCCACGTCCAGCTCGCCGTTCAAAAAGCAGGTGATGACGTCCAGAGCAAACACCGATAGTCCCAACACCAGACTGAGCTGAATAAGAATTCTCAACGTTGACAACTGTGTACACGGGGCATACACGTCCTCATAGTGCACCCCATGCTGCTGACCATTACCACACACCACCCATCTGGTCTTCCTCTCAGTCACCTCTCCAGCAGAGTCCAGCTTCGCTTTGTACACAGCTGTCATGCGCATTACCTTCTCACCAGCCGGTACCGACTCCACCGGCTCGATTGCCTTCTTCACGTCAATAAGAGCACACTCCTCCTTGTGATCTGACTCCTGCCACTGCACTGCGTCAGGTCCCTTCAACAACTGAACCCATCCTTTCGGCTCGGTCACTCCAACTGGCAACCCCGTCAATTTCTCCTCACGAGCTGCCAAAGCAACATGACGATTCTCAAACCTCACTCGAGCCTCACACACATCAACTGCCGAGCCACTCACTCCAGCATGACGTTCCAGTATCACCTGATACGGCAACACGTGATCCTCTCGTGCCGTAGCACACACCACTGCTGCCTCCCATTCACCTCCTCCTGACTGCTGCAATACCACCTTCTCAAACAAAGGATAGAATGAGTTCACTGACAACTTCACACGAAACTCAAACAGCAGCTCAAGATGCTCCACCCGTGCTTCCAGAAACACACTCACCGGTGTCCAAAATGTTCTTCCACCAGCACTTTTCAACTTCACTACACCAGTGAACTCATCACCCTTTGGCTCCACATAGGCACGCAGTTCCAGTATCACTGTCGCTGTACCCCCAAACGCTGTAACGAAGTTTCCATCCAGAGCCTCGCAGTCGTACAACGATCTCAACGGTGTCAGCATAGAGGGATCCCAAGACATCACCAGCTTTCCATACAGATCGACGCGCTCGTCAAACCGGACCATACCACTTCTGACCACCTTCTCCTTGTCCTGGCTGTATAGCAGATAAGCCGTAGATCGCTCTTCGTGTCCCACGTAGATCAAGGGAGTAGCCCGATCAGCCAGTTTGGAACGCAGGCTCGCGTCGATGAAAGCGTACGCACGACAACCAAACACTCGTAGCACAGACAGATCGTACTTCTGGTTCAGCACCTGCAAGCTGGACTGCATACCCAGCCCAGCCTTGCAAAGTCGATTGATAAGGTACACAGCGTGCCTCATAGCCAAAGGCCACATAGTCGCGGGCAAACCAGCAGTCGCCAACATAGCCCTCGCCTTCGTCTGCAAAAACTTGTTCATCGTCTCCGCCCTAGCATTGTTCTCGTGTAAGTACGGTGACGTCGTCCTCTGCACAATAGCATTGTCCTCACAATACTTCTTGGTCTTTCCAGACACGATGGTAGAGTCATTGTCAGAGTGCAACACCAGCACGTCCAAGTCGTACACCACCTGCTCAACACGAGTCTCCTCCTCGAGGAACACTCGCCCAGTCGCCCTCACCATTTTGCGATAGTCCTCCAGAGCGTCGACATACTCCAGCTTCTGTTTCCATACATAGAAGTGACACACGTCTGAAAAGTCATCCACGTGAATGGTATACCCACGATAACCTTTTGTAGATGTCACGAACGGTCCACCATGGTCAGTGAACGTCAGCTGCCCCATCTTGACGGACACCTCCCTCTTGTCCACCACCTTTCGTACAGACTTCGGGACCCTTCCCCTATCTGTCGTCTGTGATGGCCTCTTCGGCGCCGCCACCTGGCACGCCATACAGTTCACCGAACAGCTCAGTACATTGCTGTTCCTCAATTCCTCAGAGTTGACCCCAAGGTCCAACCCCTGAAGGTCCATGACCTCCACATACTTGTCACAAGCATGACCAAGCCTGAGATGTGCAACAACCTTCACGTCCACCCTCGGGACCACATACTGATCAAGATACAGCACAACCACTGGCCACGGAGTCCCCTGGATAAACACACGACCAGGCTCGGACTCCTCCAGCTCAGACACGTTATAGCACTGATCCGTTCTCGCTGAGAATATCACGCTGCCCTTCGAGTATACGTGCAACTCCTCAAACTTCGTCGTCAGACTCCACCACGCAGCATTTGGCTTGTACGGCACCACAAGCATAAACTTCGTGTTCACGGGGTCCTTAGGAAAGTCCATGAGTATCTTGGTCAGCAGTCTCTCAATGAACATATCGTCGTACGGTGGATTACCCCAGAAGCTTCGTCCCGTCAGACAATGAAGAAACACCGAGTTCACCAACGAGTAGTACTCGCTCACCTGCCGATTGTGCTCGTCAGCACACATATCCAGATGAAAGGGCCCCTTCTCAATGTTCCACCTCTGGAACTCGGTGAACTTCCAGTTGCATTTGTCCCTCACCGGACTACTCTTCTTCTTGCCGCACTCCACCCCCGGCAGCGCAGCCTCCTGTACGACAACCTCAGGTAAAACATACACGTTCCCCTTTCTGCAGACGTCGTACTCGAACAGATTCTTCTTGTCCTTCAGTACACGGTCCCCAAACTGTGCATACAGACCGTACTTGTCCTCCAGGCTCACCGCGGATACCAGATTGAAGGGGGACTCAGGCACATACTGCGCCTCCACCAGCAGCACGTCAGCCTTCTTCGTCACCCGATTCCACAAGGTAATATACCCACGGCCTCCCCCACGAGACGTCGTCACCTCTCCAGCCATGACCTTGAACGCCACCGCTGATGACGCGTTCACCTGAGCGCCCTCAAACATAGACAGGTCATTAAACATAGACCTCGTGGCCATGCTATCAAAATACAGCTCTCTCTCAGAGTCTACCACAGTTGCTGCACACAGGTCTTCCTCATGCACCGAGTCCTCATAGTACTCATTCTGCACCAGTGCGTCATTCTCCTTGTCTCTGTCGTACACACCGTACACCCAGGTGTCCTCCAATACCTCACCAGTGTATACTACCTTCTGGTTTGCCACTGTAGCGACCACCGGACAGGCAACATGAACTTCTTCATGATTCTCCAAGCTCCACAGCTCCTCCGCAGAAACTTCCGTACGACGCGACCTCGCTGAACTCGATGAAGGTCCATTCTCCACCGTCGCTGCTACCGCGTCAGGTGACTTCTTCGCCGCGATTTTCTTCAGCCTCCGCGCATAGTTCTCACGAACCCCTTTCTCCTTAGCAGGATTGAGCTTGATGAACTCCTCCATACCTGCCGGGTTGCTTATCCAGCACTTCTCTGCAGAGTGTACACCAGAGCACGTAGGACATATCAATTTCTTCCCGTCATTGAACCTCTTCTCCTCGCTCTGCCTCCTTCTGTCCGCAACCAGTGCTCTTGCCACTGCAACAGTCTCCTCGTCCACAGTAGCTCCCACAATACTCGATGAATGAACCGCCGATTGCTGTACGACATTCACATAAAAATACTCAGACCTCTGCATAAGCATATCAAACGAAGGACGTCGTTCCTTACTGATATCCGCAACCACCTGCGAATACTCTATAGGCATAGCCGCAACAGCCAGAGCAGTCACCAGCACCTCGACAGTTGTCGGGTCAAGCTTCGCACCCCCATAGTTGGCCACTGAGCACATAACGTCACCAAAATATCCCAACTGCTTCACCGGGTCCTCATTGGCGTTCACCGACAGCTTGCATAGCTTCTTCATTGAGCCCGCGAGTTGACCAAACAGCTGCGGCTCCACTTTGCACTTCAGCTTCCTGAACGCCTTCAACCCGTCATTACCACAGCGTCGTACAACGTCAAAGGCGTCCCCAGCTGTCACCTGCTTCAAAATAGCTGACAAAATTGTACTGGCCATACTCGCAGAACCAGGCACAGTAATATAACTGCCGCTGTCGTCAAAGACCTCTTCAAAAACGTCCTCGTCCTCTGCCTGTAACGCATGCTTGTCTTCTGCCCGTGATGAAGGCTTCTCCTCTGCAGCTGTGTTGCCATATCCTCTCGATTTAGGCATAAACAAGTTCAGTCCTTTGATATCTGCAATATCTGACACTTGATAGTCGCACACTAGTTCTAGCAGCTCAGGATAAAACGTGACTGCTGACTCTAACTGTGTCTTAAATTGTACCCAGGACTCATACTGATTCCTCTCTGTACCCGTGTACTTCGTCGTACCCAACAACTTCACAACGCACTGAACTGTCTTCTGTGCGTTGACAGTGCTCATTGCACCCGACGCAGCTTCTTCATTCTCTGTCGATTTCCCAGACTCCTTCTTCTCTGAAATCAAAGCATGAATTGTCGCTTCCATTGATTTCATAAAACTAGCCTGCTGCTCTACCAATTCCTGAAGCTGCGATTCCCGCGTAGGATACTTTCCTTTCCCCGCGTCCGCCATGACGGCTGTATCTACACTATCAGACCTATATCAGGCCCATAACCTAGGATAATCAACTTTTACTAACTTCATATATCTAGTAGAAAGTGTACGAACACACACTCATACACACACACACTGTTGATTGATTTAAACTGATAAGAGTGTTTGTTCGTTACACACAGTGCTTATATCACATAGCACTGTTCAAGTGCTCACTGTTACTCAGTCATAGCTACTTCTATACTCGTACTAGTACTCTTGTGTTCTGTGACAGATACTGTATACTTTTGAATTGATCTTCTGTCTCTTGTAATCTCATTGTCATCATTGTTCTGTTCACCTTTACACACAGTACTGTACTCTGTCATACTGTCATACAGTCATACTGTCATACAGTCATACTGTCATTGAATTTGTACTTTTGAGCTCTCTGTCTTTAACACTGTCTCAGAGTCTACAGTTTTCCTACAAAGCCAGTGCCCAAAACCAGCGATGGGCTGCAGCGCACCTGGACACTCTCCGAGTCCACAATCATGATGGTGTCATTCACCGCGAGGAGCACCTCGACTGAGCCGGAGAAGGTGAACTGCGGCTCGACCACTGCGCACAGAGGGACGCAAGCCGTTGGATCCCCCCCGGGCGCCGAGCGGTCAGAAGATGCGCGGGAGCCACATCCAGGACACCTGGGCGGGAGTAGTATTGTGATCCCCAGAAAGAAGTTGTATGATGGGGTATATAGATCATAATTTTATATCAAAGCACAGAATACACATTGCGAATATACAGATTGAGAATACACTCCCCGCAGCTGCCGACGTCTCTGGAGGTTGGCGTCTGGCACAGGGCCCTTGAGGGGCTCGGCACCATAGAGAGCCCAGCTCCCGGAGCATTTAGGGTACGCCTAATACAGAGTGTCGAAGAGAAGCTCGAGCAAATGGTGGCTTGCGAGCCTGAGCGCGCACCTGCCATGCAGTGCAGCCTGTCCTCCGGGCCGAGGTTTGGGGAGGTAAGGCGCTGCACCCGGGGCTCCTGGAGGTTCGTCACCTGCGAGAAGCGCCACCGCGAGACCACCACAGCACCTTGGCCACGTCACAGGCACCGGCAACCCCAGCAGCCTTCTCTCGGCCCACCCTGCCCTGTCCGTGCCTGCCCCGTCTGCGCCCTTCGGCCTCTGCGCAGTCCGCTTCATCCGGGTGACCATTAACTGGGACCCCTTCCTGCTTGCCCCCTCACCACCCAGCCCAGGACTGCTGGCCCCCTCACCACCCGCCCAGGACTGCTGGCCCCCTCGCTCCAGAGCCCAGGACTGCTGCCCCCTCACCACGCATCTTGGGGCAACTGCATCCATCATGACCGACCCCTAGCCTGCACCCTGACCGGCATCCCCTCCGCCGACCCCCCCCACGCTGCCCACCGTACCTACAAAGAGCTCAAACTGAACCCCTCGAGTAGCTCGCGAGTTGCACACCGCCAACGGCTGAGAAAAGCGGTCTCAACGCGCACGTGTGCCTCTCGGTTTACAAAATAAAAATTGATTTGCGCGTCCATCCGCAATTTGAGAGGCAAGAGGCCGAGGTGCGTACCGTGAACAGCTCATCATCGTTGGACACCACCACCAACCCGGTTTCCCAGATATGGCACATCTTCACCTTGTTCCTTTGAACATCGCTGCCACAAGGCACCATAGTGGGTTAATCAAAGCTCGGGGATCGCACAACACGGCTTCTCACAGAATCTCAGTTCGAAAGCTGGCACAGCGCTGTCCCCGGGCTGCATCAGCGGCAGGAGGCGGCTAGCGTTTGCGGCCCCTCGCAGCTGAGGCGGGCAAGAGATTCGGGTGTAAGGGCCGACAAGAAAAAGCGAGGCAGCAAGTGAAGTTTCCGCGCAGCCGCACTCTGGCGGTACAGAACACGGGTGTAGGCCGATTCGTCCCACGAAAAGCCAGAGATCACTTACTCGCGCGCAGCAAACCTGGGTGCGCGAGGCCTGCGGAGATCGTGCTCCCGATGCACTTAAATTTCGATCATCGATCGGCGCCTCGAGAGGAGGTCAGGTGCTCACCTCCCAAACGAGAACTGGTTGGGCTGCAGCTCCCCTTGCACGTTGTACGGCAACACGGCGCCGCCTTCCCCGACGCACAGTAGGATCTGCGACGTGGCAGCACAGCCTCCCCTCACCGACCGATGAGTCGCCGGTGCACGGGCACGTCGCCACCTTCGGGTGAAAGCGAAGGCCGAGATCTTGTTGCTCCCCCTCCCTGTCCGCCTAGGTCGAGGCTCGAGCAGGGCCGCGATGGACAGACTATGCCAGATGACTTTCTGCGAAAACCAATCAGGGACGCAACACCTCACAGTGATCGGCCTCTTGCCTGCGCCCTTGCGTTTGGCTCCTAGCTCCTGCGCGAAAGAAGCTGCAATCGCGGCCGCGGAGGAAAGCCGCATGATCCCCTGAAACTAAGAGCGATGCTCAGTGCGCGGCGCCGCAGCGTATGCAAGTCTACGTTGCACCTGAGTGCTCCCCGAGTTGTGTACAGTTTACCATCTGCGCAACCCTCTTTCGAACGAAGCGCGATAGCACCATACTGCCAGAGGAGTGACCTCCACGTGATCTAAAGGTGGGACGATCTGGTTTCGCGGCGTGCCTCGTTTTCCGCCCAGCCAAGTGCGTGTATCTTGCTTTCGTCTTCCCACGAGAAGGAGCTCAGAAGCCTCCCGGAAGCGCTGAAGATGCGCACGGTGGGTTTGTTGGTCTGTTCACCGAACACAGCATCGTGAGCATAACAGGACGCAGTGCCTAGACAATTCGAACAATTTATATAAGCGCGCGCGCACACACAAACACTGAGAGACGGGAGGAGCGCCCGAAGGCCCCTACAACACGTCAAGCATATGACAACAAAAGCTGCTTTGCATCCCGTCACTCCTAACACGCAGCAAGCACAGCTATACAGGCAGGAGGTGAACTCGTCCAACACCCTTTACCCGTTAGTTCCGTGGCATGCAGATCCTGAAGCCCCGCGCCAATAGACATCTAACCAGGGGAACAAGCGCCTGGTGAGACGTGGGCCAAGCCGGCAGAAGCCGGAACACTGCCGCGTACACACCACACACCACAAGTGAACGACACGCCAAGCGAGGTCGCCAGAATACCGATGCAGCAGCAAATGTTTTCCAGGACGTAAGTGTCGACATGACGCGGCCGTAGACTTTTGTTTAGAAGCCGACTCTCTGACAGGCGCCTGACGGGCTACAAAAGTTGGCAGTTCACAACACTACAAGTCTGAACCGCGCTAACTGTAGTTTATAGGTCCCTGGAATCTCACAGGTACCTGGATACCACGGCCGAGCTTGCTCAGTTTTCTATCGTCGTGGACGGTCGCGACGGGACCCCCATAACGCGCAACTGCGACGAGAGAGCAGTCCAAATTCGCCTCCCGCCAAGCCATCTGGTACAGCTCTCGCTTGCGATAGAACAGTTGGCCCAGTTTGTTCCATTCAGCTGCCGGGCTGACTCCGCTGCCGCCCATTATGTTTGTTTATACGTCACTGATAGAAAAGAAACCGAGACCAGTGAAACTACCACCCCGTTAAGTCGTGCGTGGCATTCCCTAGGGTACAAGAGGATCGATCCACCGTCTCACTCTGAGGTGAAGTATCGCGATTCGCAGCGCTGCAAGCCTGACGACAGTAGCAAATCTCTCACTCTCCGGAGGTGAACTGCTCCCAAACGACCAGTTGACCACAGATCGCGCGAGACGAGCTTGGTCTCAACAAACACAGATGCGCTTTCCGGCAGCGCATCGCACGGGCATGAAATCCGCCTTAAAATAAAAATACGTATTATATCCCGTCATTGCAAACATGCCAAGATGCCCGTTCGTTTTGTACTGGCAAAAACCTAACGCTATCGCGACAACAGATTCACAACAAAAAAGCGACTCATTACGCTGGTGACAGTCTGACGTAGGTCTGACGTGAGCCTCAGCCGAGCGGATCTTACCTCGACCTGCGCTGCGCTCAGGCTGCGCAGTCTCGAGTCTCGAGCACGAGCAGTCCACCTGAGTCCAGCAGTCCAGCGCAGGGCAGGTCGAGGTGTCGCGCGACGGGCCGTCACCCGACCGTTTCTGTAGTAGAAGTAGAGCTCGAGTCTCCTGTTGAACTAACCGGCTGTTAGCCAGACTGTACAGTACTGTTGAACTGTAGAGCTCTACCTCTAGCTTTCCCGTCCCAGCACAAACGAGAAGTACAGTCACAGGCTCTTCGCTCACAGCCCCGGCAATGCCGGGGGTCAAATCCACCCCTCAACCCCGGGATTGAGAACCTCATAGCATATCTTGCCGGGGCATTTATTTATATTTCTACCTTGGGGTCGGTGGGCTCAACCCCGTAGCATATGACAACCATGGGGGCTCGGAAAGCGGTTTGCATAGGCCGGACAAGGGTGATCTTGACCTCGCGCTGGTAGCGCAAGGTGCAATTTGGGCATGCGAGCGTCGGTTATTGGATTCGCTGCTAGAAACAGCTAAAGAGGCAATGGGGAACCGCTGCCGACGGGTAAACAACGGATCAAGTTAGACTCAGATAATAGGAACATATACGGAGTCTAGGTGACACAAGCTGATCACCGAGAGAGACCTACTGGATATGACACGTGACCATATATACAGGTCGCGGTTCATATTCCAACATTCGCGATGGTGGACACCGATAGGTTGTGCGGTCCTTCCTGGACCGATACAGTCGCATATTGCTTATTGCATTCGTTTCTATAAATTTCGGATCTTTGAATTTCATATTCTGAATTTCTGAACAATTGAACAACTCGTATGATACATCCGCCCCCCCCCCATCGCTGGAAAATTAAGTCGTTGCATAGACGGATTTGTCAGGGTGGGTAAATTTTAAAACCTTTGCATATCCAGGGGGGGGAGGGTGCGGCATTGCCGGGCTGTCTTCGCTCTACTATTGAAATGTTGCACGTATCCGTTTAATCTGTTTTATAGTTGCCGTTAGCGCTTTATAGCGGTTGACGTGAGGAGTGAGGAGGAGGAGGATGGATGATGAGGAGGAGTCGGGTGCCATGTTCGATGGTGTCAGCTACGCCTAGTCACTATAAGCACGTATAAGCAAGAGCGAAGCACCCCGCATCGCGATGGACGTGTTCCGTGTGTTCATGAGCGCATAGCCTCTGTGTCAAATGGCATAACTTATCATTTGACACATCGAATTTGACAAACGAATTTATTTTGTGTCAAATTACAAACTCAACTTCTCAATCACACCGGTCGTTGAAATATTTTTGCGCTAAAAAAAATCAAACGTCGTATAAGTGGCCACAATCGACGGCAAAATCCTATCCGAATCGCGGAATAAGTAGCCACATGTTTGTTTGTCGCGGTGACGTGTACACTGGTTGGTTTGGGTAATGCGCGGTCGGTGCCATTCTGTGCCGGTAATGAGTAGGCTGAGGTGGGACACAATCATTTGTATCCGGACTTCTGGCTGCAGGTGTAGTGGGCAGGTCGACGGTATGCACGGCAGGGTATCCTATGTGCATGGTAGCCGTCGTTGGGCGAGCCTGTGGGGATGTATTTATGGGTGTGAGGCCATTAAGCTGCTGAGATGGGCGCGAATGTGTCAATAAGGGTGTAAAATGTTGCCGTGGAAGATGATTGCCTCTGTGCCGGCGTTACAATAGAGGCCCCGCGCATTGTTACTACTTACGGTTGGGTGCTGGTTGGGGGCATCAGCTCGGGAAAAAATTCTGAATTTCCAACGAAAATTTGTTCGGACATTTCCTTTCCCGCTCCGAGTTCAAAGAACACAGACAATCCACACTGGGCAGGCCCGTGAATTCATAAATACGCATTTCATTGTTGCAATTTCGCTGCCCTGAGCAAGCACTTTCCTGCATGAGGAAACATCGTCATTGCCATTCCAAACGCTCCGACTGCCGTGTTCCAGCGATGTTGTCAACGTGAGGTTATCCCTGGCCGCCAAAACTGTGTGTATACAACCCCATGAACTTATGGACCATGGCCGTGCTCGGATTTCGAAAGCACTCTAATGTGTATTCCCGAACCTCCAAATTCACCCCAACCATCGCCCAGGATGCAAAGTATGCAACGAGGCTATGTGCATCGATGGGATTCACAAAATATCCAGCCGAAGCATCAGACCGAGATCTCGAAGACTTGCATGCGGCCTCGGGATAATTTTAAAATACCAGCAGCTATCACAAAATGGCAAGGTTGTTCTTAACCAACCAGAACTATTAAACCACCTTTGCTTCACAAGTAGTTGGGTTGCTTCTTCATAGAACGGCGGTAATTACAGGGAACACCTTTGTGATGAACTGGCATATCCTATAATTTGGAGGTTTGGCTGATCACACGATCAAAAGATCACTTGTCGTTCGCCAGACATCACGCCACTTGTCACTTTTCCTTTTTTTGTTTCTTAGTGGTACTCTTCGCCTTCTCAGAAGTGCCCTTTTCTGCAAGCAAAACGCACGCACAGGCAATCCCAGCAGTATGTAGTTAGTTGCTGCAGTACTGAGAACCCCATCAGCAAGAGCCGGAACTGGTGCACAACCCTTGTATCAACGCAGCCCGCCATGTCGCTGTATCTCCATATTTGGCCCATTGAAGTAAACCTAAATGACCAGCCTGCCTCTTGTTAAAATGTACGAGCCAGGCCCTTTTCAGCCCACATTGTCACGCAGATGACGTGGGCTGGCAACAATGTACTCGCGCTCTGACAGCGTGCACGACGCGCCACTGAAAGCCAGGTCAGCCCCCGAGCGCACCTGCGACCGTGCTCACATCGTCTTTTCGCCTTTTGGGAGTTTTGGGGGTCTTTGGTGCTTCTGATTCGGTCTTCTGCCGCTTATCTGCCTTCGGTGTGGACTGAGTGGGGGCTTCTGGCCTCTTCTTTCCCTTGCCGGCTTGATGGGTTCCCAATATCACCTGTTCCAATTCCAGTCCCAAATGGTGTACCCCAGATAAGCTAAGACACTTCCTCGGGTTCCACGCTCCGAGGTGTCATTCTCGAGGTCACTTCTGCCGCTGGCCAGAAAATGCATTGATCAACATTTGAAAACATGTCGAGGACGCTCCCTTCTCACCTGCAATCGTGTGAGTGAGCTCGTTAACTTCTTGGGCGCCTGGGCACCCTCGCCACCAGCGACCAGCTCCGCGGCGGCATCTTCCAGCGCCACGAGGACCTCTCCATCCATCAGCGCGCTCACTTTCTGCCCTTCGAATACCCTGATAAACCCACCTCTCCATCCATCAGCGCGCTTTCCACCCTTTCCTCAACTGCTGAAGGAGCCCCATTGACCTCGTGTGGTCCACGAGAGCGCCAGCGCCAGTGTCAATGAAACAGCAGTTAAAGCAAGGGAAGTACATCGACGCTGAATACATCTCAGGCCGGTATTCCAAAATCTGCACCGATCGACGCTGAATACATCTCAAGCCGGTATTCCAAAATCTGCACCGATCGACGCTGAATACATCTCATGCCTGCATTCGGAATTATACATCAATCTCGATGGCGAGTCCATGCGGAGCCCGTCTTCCGACTTTATACCGACTGATACCAGAACTCCAAATTCACATTGCTCATGCGCTGGTGCCGCCAAAACAACTGTTAGATGTCCAGGCAAGCGCCGAGATACAATTGCATTGTCAGAGCACTGCATGACCGTTCCTCCGCTCAGTGTCACAACGGGAGCACGCTCGGTGATCCACAACGGCGTCATGGGTGGGGCATCACCGTGGGAGGCGCTCCAGGACGCCGCACACCGCTTTGAGGGCCTCTGTGCGCCGCGCAGCCTTGCCGAACTTGGTCTTGAGGAGACCTAGCAAGGCTGCCGCAAGGAACCTTCCGCGTGTCAGGGCTGACAGTGCAGCGCGGCCTCGTCACACCTCCACTACCTAGGGTTCGTGGATGGCACCTTCGCTCATGCAAGGCCGACATCCGCAGTAACCGCCTGTCGATACCATTGGCTGCCAGGCACACAGGCACAGCGATGCGACCTCCCTCTACATGGGACTCCATCATGCCGCCAGGGGAACGGAGCGAAACCGGAGAGCAATCAAAGGGTGACACGTCCCTCGCTCAGGAGTCAGGGGGCGCCGCGCACCCCTGCCGAGGGGGTCCATGTGGCGCTTCACCACCGCGGTGACCTTGGCGGGCTTCCCCTCAAGCGGCTTCAGCGCAGCCGCCAGCATCACCGCGCTCTGCCCAAGCCACCTCCCCGCAGCCCAGAACTCACCCCTGCCTGGTGGTGCGCGGAGTCTCCACCAGGAGCGTGACAGAAGCTCGCCCTGACGAGGCTCAGGCGGCCCTACCCACATGCTCAGCACACAAAACAGGGACACCGGGGGGTTGCAGTTGGTCTCCGCAAATTTCGCGCAATCCTGCGGACACAGTAGGCTCGATCACCGGAGAGCCGCACAGCTGGCCGTCGATGTCAGAGCCCTCCTCGTAGGATGAGAGAGGAGCAAGAGGGTGGGCAGAAGACTGAGTGAGAGGCGAGGAGGGGGGTCTCACCTCCACTTGCAGGTAGTCGTTGCGCGCGCCGGTGGTCGCGGCGGTGATGATAGGGAGCAGCACTGCGGGCGCCCAAGGGACGCGCCACGCTGTAGTCTCGAAGAAGCTGCGCGGGAGGCGGCATGTCTTGCGCTCGAAGTACTCCTTCAACATTTGCCCTAGGCATGCCGACGCCTCCGGGTTGCTGCCACATCGCCCGCCCACGCCCCCCTGAGGCCTGCGGAAGATCTCCCATTTGCTTGTGTGGCGTGCAGTGCCTTCAGAGGTCAACGGGATGGTGCCACGTGGTCCAACGCCAGCCACACGGCTCTCACAAAGACGCATTGTCAACAGTGCTGCAGCCGAGGCGGCGTGCATCGATGATGGCAAGTGCAACTGCCTGCCGGTGTCGGGCCGTGGTCGGTGGCCTGACACCGGGCCGGGCAGCACTTCTCTCCCCCTTGTGCACACATCGCTTATGTGTTGAGGTCTACATCAATAGCATATTAGCACCTACATCGCATGCACACGTGCACTAGAAGGCCACGTGGCAGCTATCGGTGAAGCCCGATTTGTCATTCTGACGCACCCAGCACGTATCTATGAGCATACGATAGGTGGCAGCATGAGTGCATGGAGTGTGGTTGCCATCGCCGTTGCAGCGCTCACTACTAGGACTATGGTCAAGATTCCTTTAGTGAATGTTCCGAATCTAACACACTCTTTGTTTTGGAGGACCTGCGGGTTTGCAGTGTGGGTGGCTATATACTGAAAACACAGGCAGCAGCCCCTGCGCGGCGTGAGGGCCTGGTGCGGCTGCAAAGGTCGAGGCGTCACGGCCCGGGATGGGGGGCGCACCCTTCCGGCGCAGCGGCGCTGATCTGGCGCATGATGAAGGTGCAGCACGCGGCTGCCGCACCACACACCGGCTGCGCGCCTCACCTCCCATCCTTCCCCCCCCCGGTCAGCCCACCACTGCTGGCTGCTGCCAACAGCCCACCCGGATATTCATCAGTGGCTCTGCCACGGAGAGATGCACGCAGCAGGCTGGCCGCTGTGTCTCATGCTGCACCGTCTCCGGAGAGAACAGGGACCCGGACCCGCGAGGGAGCTGCAGCCGCGTGGGCGCGGCGTCGTGTGCGCGGCGGACCTTGCTGCTGCTCCGCGAGGCGAGCCGGGAGCACTTCTTGAGCTGCTGGACCAGCGAGTCTACTGGCATCCCCTCGCCGCCTGCACTCCACGCTACCCCCTCCCGTGCCCATGCCCTCAGATCCCTTCGGACTCCACCCTCTATGCGAAAAGTAGCTGCTCACAAAGAGCAGGAAATCGGGGTGGGGCGGGCTGCTCGAGCAAAGAGGACCTGCTATCCCTCTCTTTGTGCTCGCACCGAGCGGGGTCCTGCAGATGGTCTAGCGGGTGGCCTGTACATCTGCTGCCACACCTCTGACCCCTAAAAGCCCCACACCCCGACCTCCTGCAGTCCGAGGGCAGCGTGAGTCTCCCCCGCGGAGGCCTCTACTAGCACGGGCGCCGGGAGAGCGGCCCTCCACTGCGCGAGGCTGCAGGCGGGCAGGCTGCGGCCACCGCTGGGCGCGGGCCGCCCACCTTCGGTTGGGCGATCGCGGCCCTTGCAAACCCCGGAGGTGATGAGTGCAGAGATGCGCTTCACCAGGTGGTGGCCGCCATGCGGCTCTGGGGCCTCCGCCGCTTTCAGCGCACGCTGCCAGCCACAGCCCCACACCCCTCTCGCTGGGGGTCCAGGCTGCCTCCTTCTCCCGCTCTCCTTGCCCAGGCAGCTCAACTCGCTGGAGGACGCGTGGGTCAGCGCTGCATGTCATGGAACCGCGGCACAGCAACGGCGAGGATGACATCGTCAGCAGCGAGATGCATGCCACGGGGAGTGTGCATCAGACAGGGCCCGTACTGTCATGCTTATGACAAGCGCTGGCCGCAATGCGCTGGCACGTATGCTCCTCCTAGTCAGGCGCCCTCAGTCAGCATGGCTCTTGCTTGGTCAGTGTGATAGGGGGGGGGGAGATCTGCCCATGCCCCCCACATGTGCAATGCGCGCACAGTTCCCGTCGGCCCGTCGTGCATACTCCTATTAAACTACCGTTACTACTACTAAACTACCGTGTCAACATACCAGCAGCGGCGCGACCATGCTCGCCAGGTGCGCGCTTCCAGGCACTTTCCTGCGCCCTCTCCGCCCCGCGCCGATTGCAGGCGAATCAGTCGCGGAGGCCCCCCCTGTGTCTGTGTGGATGATGCGGTGAGGCGGCGGCCCTGCCTTGGTCGCAGGAGGACAGCTGGCAGCCGAGAACTGGGGTGCGTGAATGGCAAAGGGTTGATAACATATGACAGTATGTCAGAAACCACCATGCAGCCCCAAGGATCGGGCTTGTGATAGCGTTAAGGGTTTTGCTCCCAAAGGACGCCAGCCAAGGGGTTGGTAGAGGGGTTAGCTCCACATCCAGTGTGGACGAGGCCGGGTGGAACACAGGTGGCGTGCCGTCAGGCTCCGCCGCCTTTTGCATGGCGTGGGCAGTAAGCAACAAAGCTCAGCTGAGGTGGACGCTCACATGATAGTCACAAAAGGCGGCACACGTGGCAGGCACAGAAGAGAGGGATGCTTGCACTTGACATAAAATAACCGCGCACGTGGCAGGCGCAGAAGAGTGGCATGCTTGCACTCGACATAAAATAACCGCGCACGTGGCAGGGGTAGAAGAAAGGGGTGCTCGCACTCGACATAAAATAACCGCGCACGTGGCAGGGGTAGAAGAAAGGGGTGCTCGCACTTGACATAAATCTCCAGGAGCGTGCACACACGGAACTTGAAGTGCATGAGCGTCTCCGCCTTCTGCTTCTCGCGCTGCTTCTCCTTCTGGTTGCTCTGGTATGCGGCCCCTGCTCCATCCCGGACCGCCGCGCCCCCTCTTCACCCCGTGCTCCATCCTGGACCGCCGCGCCCCCTCTTCACCCCATGCTCCAACGCCGCATCCCGGACCGCGCGCCCCCTCTCCACCCCGTGCTCCATCCTGGACGCGGCGCCCCCTCTCACCCGTGCTCCATCACGGACGCCGGCGCCCCTCTTCACCCGTGCTCCATCCCGGACCGCAGCGCCCCCTCTTCACCCCGTGGACTCGCATGCTCCATCCGGGACCGCGCCCCTCTACAACCCCGCGCTCCATCCTGGACCGCGCGCGCTCCATCCCGGACCGCCGCGCCCCCCTCTTCACCCGTGCTCCATCCAGGACCGGCGCCCCTCTCCACCCCGTGCTCCATCCTGGACCGCCGCGCCCCTCTTCACCCGTGCTCCATCCTGGACCCTCGCGCCACCCCTGCTGCGGTCTCGGAGCAGGGAGGAAGTGGGGAGCAGGTGCCAGGGACGAGGTGCAAGGAGCAAGGGGGCTGCATGGATCGGTGGGGGACACTGGAGTGCAAAGAACGAGCCGGGGTCCGTGAGCGAAGCCGGCGTCCACAGCACTGAGCAGACCCACTGCAGCCGGGGGCCGGGTGGAAGGGGAGGGTGGGGGGCGAGACCTAGCAGGGCATCCATCTTGAACATAGCTTCGTCGTCCATATCCTCCTCCTCCTCCTCGCCATTTGCTTTGTCCACGCCGTCCCCTGTCCCCGTGGGCGGTCCGCACAAGCCTCCCAGTCGTGAGCCCCCCCACTTTACCTCCCTCCTCCTCCTCCTGCCTACAGGCACAGCGCCACACGTCGTCATCTCGAATCCAAGTGCCAATCTTGCCTTGCCCCCGGTCCACTCTATTGCCTCGCAGTGCTGTGGCCACCGGGCCGTGTCTTAGGCATAGCCAGGAGCTTGAGGTCTGGAGATAAGGGACATGGGCAGGGACGCGGACGGGCCTCATAACCCGCTTGCCTACCCCAATCCCATGCTACACCCCGCCTTGCATGCAGGCCTTCGAAGGCACCCGGGCAAGGGGTGCACCTGGACCTGGGCGCGGCACCAGGCTTGGTGCCTCTGCCTCCTCCTCGTCCTCGTCCTCGTCCTCCACCTCTTCTTCCTCTTCTTCCTCCTCCTCCTGCCGCTCGTCTCCTTTACAATGTGAGTCATCGACAAACAGACCACCGCACCGCGCCGCCGGCGAGGATTCAAGTCGGAGCTCAGGGAGTGCAGCGACAGGGCCGCAGCCGCAGGGTCACGCAGGAGCGGTAAGCAGCGAGGGGGAGCGGGATGGAAAGGGGTAGCATGTGAGTCATCAGTATGGATGGGATAGCGCAGCGAGCTCACCTCGTCTTCTTCATCTTCGTCACTCAATACATCCTCGTCACTGTCATCGCTGTCATCGTCGATATCGTCATCCCTCTCATCGCCGCTGCCTTCCCTCTGCTTCGCCCAGCTCCCTCTCAGAGTCCCTTCTTTCTGACTGCTCAATCGCAATCCGGGACCCTCCCTCTATCCTATCTTGCCTACATTTCGGCGGCGCCTCTCCCTCTTCCCCCACCGCTGCCTTCTTGCACCACCCCATCGCATCGCCGGCGGGGTTACGAACCTCCACAACGTCGCCCTCACTGTTCTTCCCCTTGCGCTTGCTGCCGCGTGCGCGCAGGCGTTGCCGCTTCCCCTTCTTGTCCAGCACGCGCAGCATGTCCTTCACCCCCGTCCCCGTCACATCGTTCACCCACCCGCGGAACACGCGCTCTGCGGCATCCCGTAATGGCGCTGAGGGCCTGGCCAGCAGCGCCAGCAGCACGTCCATCAGCACGTCCTGCGCGGTGCTCCCGTCAGGCCCAACCCCCAGCCCCCAACCTCCATTATGTGCCTCCACCTGGGCAAGCTCTAGGATCGTCACGGCGAACACCGCCAAAGCGCCCGTCAATTGCAGTGGCATAGCTCCTACTGTGTTGGCGAACACCAGGATGCCGACACTCTGTGACTCCGGCGTGGCCGCACCACCTGATGGCTTAAAGATCGAGTCTAACGCGCATTTCTGCGTCGGCAGCCAGCGCCCGATGAAGAGGACGTGCATGCGGCACTACTTGTGCTATGGGAGGGACCCAGATGAGGGCTGTGTGTCGATCACGGGGCGTCCGTCAAGGTCTGCGATCGAAAATGTGACAGCACACGCACACGAAGCGATGGTGGAGCAGTCATTCATGCGTGGGGCTAAAGCCTCCAGCATCCCCGGCAAAAGAAAGGATGGTGTCCGGCAGCAGGCCATTGCCTTTAAGCAGGGGGCGATTCGGGTTTGAAGGAAACGAGACTTTAGCATCGAGCCCGCAGGCGCGGTACGGGGCATGACGGGGGTATGCGAGGGTCCACACCATGAAGTGCGGGTCAGCCATCCCTGGTTCGTCATCTATTGGTCACAGCAGTCCCCCCCCCACACACACTGAATGGCATGGTATCAGCCGACAAAGGCCAGCCCGCCATCATCCCAGTGGATGTGAGAAGCATTCAGGAACAGGACGGCGCTATGCCAAGATACCACCGACATATACACCTCTAAACCAATGCAAAGCAGCATGGATGAATGTATGTCCCCCCTGTACCCCCACACACTAAATGGCATGAGATCGGCCAACAAAAGCCAGCCCACCATCATCCCAGTGGATGTGAAAAGCAAATCAAGAGCAGGGCGGGGCCGTGACAAGATACCACAAACGAATACATATTCCCAACCCAAATGCAAAGCAGCATGGAAAGATGATACGATGTGACCGATCGTCGCCAAACAATTGTTGGTCTCTGGGTTACGGAGTAAGCGGACCCTGCTGGCATGCCCCCCGGTCGATGGATGGGACCTCCATACACACACACACTCACACGCCCAGCCCCGGAGTGCGGCACTGCTCATCCATTGGCATCCTGCATGGTCCCCGCTCCCCCCTCGCCAGGCTGCCGGGATAAGACGCCGCGCCCGTGCTGTGGGCTCAGGTCCTCCTTGGGCAGCACATGTGTGCAGAGGGCTTCGCAGGGCGCGGAGAACGTCGGCTGATGGGAGGCTCTTTCACCTGGGTGCGGCGGAGGTGCCGGAGTAGGGTCAGAAAACTTGTGGAAGACAACTGGCAGCTCCTCCAGCAGCGGTGCATACCCCCCTTCGGGTTCCACCTGGTGGTGACCAAGTCCCGCACCGCGAACTGCCGTCTCACCCCTTGTGCGTTCCACACCACACGGTCTAGCTCCACACTGCATGGGCGAGTCCCACACTGCCATGGCCAGGTCTGCAGAGTGAAGGGGGTGAGCTGAGCCCGCGTCTCCACCCTCAGGAGAGTCGATGGTGATGGGTAAACGCCCGCATCGACCCATGTGCTCCGCACGACACCTCTCGTTTTCCTTTCCCACCGTGGTCTCAGTTCTAACAAGCGCTTGCCTACAGCACCAGGTAGGATGCACCAGGTAGGATGATATTACAGCGCGAGGCGTCTGCCTAAGCCCTGCACATCTGCTCCGGAGCTCAGCTTCGTGGGGGACGGTGGGAAAGGAAACGGAAATGCCCGCATTAATCACACCATGGTGTCCCGAGAGGTAACCAATCAACGCACACCTTTTGTCAGAGTGCCAGCAGATGAATGATCCAACGGAGGCAGAATGCAAGGGAGAGGGAGAAGCAGGGGTAGAAGGTAGGGAGGGAGGCAGGGAGGGAGGGGAGGGAGGGGGCTGAGCACACCAGCTGGTGGAACAGCAACAGCTGCAGCATCCCGCCGAAGCTGCGGAGCTTCGCCGCCTGCGCCCCTCCGACAAGTGAGCAAGGCAAGGAGCTGGGACCTGCCGCAGCGGGCGGGCGGATGTTGACCCACATCGCTGCCTTCATCCAGCGGCATCCCACGGGCGCAGCGCCTCCACGCGCCCCGCATGCAGTGCCTCGAGCAGTGCCTGCGGCCGGGACGTGCGAGGGCTGATCTGTGTCCACCCTTGGATCGCAGCGAGGGTGGCACCAAGTTCCTCGGATCAGAGAGCAAGGCGCCAGATTCCTCTCACCTTTGCCATGGCATCAACGCCGCCCTCTGCGGCAGCCTCTTCTGCCTGAGTCTGGACATCTGCCACCGTGGCAGCAGCCTGCTCCCGTGTAGCCGTGTCCGCTTCTGCTTGTTGTCCCCTCCCGCACAGAGCACCCAGACCCTCTGACACCGCCCAAAATGACCGGAACTTCACGGTTGCCACATCTCCTCGACGTTGCAGCCGTGGTAGCCTCTCGCGCATCCGGTGGAACTCCATCACGAGCCCCCAGGGGGTGCCCGTGAGAGGCGGGGGGGACGGCTACACACGGAGCCTAACGCACAGGAGCGCCTCGAGGCGGGGCGCAGACACCTGAGAGAGACCGCACAAGCTGCGCCGACTTGGTATGCCTTTCCAGCTTGGTGCAATAGGCAAACAAAATGCCTGCCATGTCCACTCCAACCTCCTTGCCCTGCTGCTCGGCATACTTCTCCGCCTTCGCCTCTTTCCCCTTGTTGCCCTGCGGCCCACGAGCTGCTTGAGCCCCCGCCGCCGCCCCTCCCCCCTCCGCCGCCGCCTCACCCACCGTCCTTCTCGCACTGCCACGTGGCATTGCTCGACACAAACCATCCCCTCCTCACCAGAGCTGGACAGGTGCAACAGGAGGAAGAGGCATGGGTCGAACACTCGCGGGCGAGGGCACAAGAGCAGAGAGCACGCTCAGAGATGCCTCCGCACCGGGGCGCACACCAGCAGGGGCGAGGGGTCAGGACTCGTCGAGTGTCGCGCCAAAAGCATGTACTTTGACTACACTTTCCATGTTAAGGATGTAATTTCGTTATGCGTTAAATAAGAACATGGTGTTGGCGCAACACTGGACCAGTCTTCATCCCTCGGTGGGGGCATTGCCAGGTGATTGCACGCATGGTGTCAAGGCTGCCACGTGCTGTCATGGCCGTTACGAGGCGGCGAGATCCATCTGGCTGTGGATCGCACAAGCGCTGGAGAGTGCTTCTTGTGAGGGGGGTGATGAGGTGTGCCTGAGGGCCGGGGGAGGGGTGGGGATAGGGAAAGGGCCACACCCTTGTTGACGTATTGGTTGGTGGCAGAGGCCATGAGCTGCAGCAGGCGCTGGCCGCAGCGCTCGCGCACATTCTCCGGCAGTTCAGGGGACGGCAGGCCGCCGTCGATCTGCAGCTCCTGCTCCATGGGCTTGGGGTCCCCGTGCACGCTGAAGGCGCAGTGCACCAATAGGAAGCGCATGATGGCCAGCTGCACCGCCTGATCCCCGGACTTGCTCTTCCAAACCGCTCCGAGCTGTTCGATTGCCCACATCCGCTTGCCCGTCGCCGCCACCGCCGCGTCCACCCCGTCATCCTCCCGCGGCGCCGCCCCGCTGGCCTCCAGGGGGCGGCAGAAGGTGACCATCAGGCGCTTCACGTGCAGGTTCACGCTGCCCGGATCCTCCCCGCCCACACCCCTCCAGGTCATCCCGGAGACCACGGCGAGAGGGGGCTCCCTAGGTCGATAGCTACCGTCCTGCAGCCGAGGCCGCACTGATGTAAATGGCAACAGGCCGTACTCCCAGCAGTGTCCTCACCGGGCAACCATCCAACAGCGCACCTCGCATCATGTCCCTCACCGGGCAACCATCCAACAGCGCACCTCGCATCATGTCCCTCACCAGGCAACCATCCAACAGCGCACCTCGCATCATGTCCTCACCGGGCAACCATCAACATCCTCATCATGTCCTCACCGGGCAACCATCCAACAGCGCACCTGCATCATGTCCTCACCAGGCAACCATCCAACAGCGCACTGCATCATGTCCTCACCGGGCAACCATCCAACAGCGCACCTCGCATCATGTCCCTCACCGGGGCAACCATCCAACAGCGCACCTCGCATCATGTCCCTCACCGGAACCATCCCACAGCGCACCTCGCATCATGTCCCCTCACCGGGCAACCATCCAACAGCGCACTCCGCATCATGTCCTCACCGGGCAACCATCCAACAGCGCACTGCATCATGTTCCTCACCGGGTAACCATCAACAGCGCACTCGCATCATGCCTCACCGGGCAACCATCCAACAGCGCACCTCGCATCATGTTCCTCACCGGACAACCATCCAACAGCGCACCTCGCATCATGTCCTCATCCAACAGCGCACCTCGCATCATGTCCCTCACCGGGCAACCATCCAACAGCGCACCTCGCATCATGTCCTCACCGGGCAACCATCCAACAGTGCACCTCGCATCATGTCCCTCACCGGGCAACCATCCAACAGCGCACCTCGCATCATATCCCTCACCGGGCAAAGCATCCAACGGTGCAACTCGCATCACGCGAGAGCCTTCCTTGCTGCGCGAGAGACCTTCTAAATCCAAACCCTCCGTGCGAGAAACCTCCGACATCCACGGCTGATGTGTGAGAGCCTCCTGCATCCACGGCTGATGTGTGAGAGCCTCCTGCATCCACGGCTGATGTGTGAGAGCCTCCTGCATCCACGGCTGATGTGTGAGAGCCTCCTGCATCCACGGCTGATGTGTGAGAGCCTCCTGCATCCACGGCTGATGTGAGAGCCTCCCCTGCATCCACGGCTGATGTGTGAGAGCCTCCTGCATCCGGCTGATGTGTGAGAGCCTCCGCATCCGGCTGATGTGTGAGAGCCTCCTGCATCCACGGCTGATGTGTGAGAGCCTCCTGCATCCACGGCTGATGTGTGAATGCGACAGACTCCTACACCCACAGCCCAAGAGACCCCTCCGACAGCCACGGCTGATGTGTGAGAGCCTCCGTACATCCACGGCTGCTGTGTGAGAGCCTCCCTGCATCCACGACTGCTACACATGGGACACCAGTACCAATGCCCGTACTTGAATGCACTTTCACCAGCGACGGTAAGTCATCCCGCCATGGGGGGAGGGGGTCCCTACGTTCACGTCACATCCGATAGCGGCCGAACGGATATTGGGGCCTGGCACTAGCACCGGCAGTTGGCAACAGACCTGGAGGTGTCCTGAGTGGCCAGCAGGCTTGCCACGGTGGCAGTGCCGGTCAGCTGGTCGAAGCGCCCGCCGCCATACTGCTGCAGCGAGGCTGTGATGGCCACCTTGGCTTCCGGGCTCGCGCTGCCTGCAGACGCCTCCACTCCCAGCCCCCGCATCACCTCTCTTGCCTCCTGCTCAAGGCGATGCACAGAGTTTGTGTCCCTGGAGGGATGGGTTTGCCATACGGAGATCATATCTGACGGCAGGCGGCGTCGCGCAGTGGCGCGCTATACAGCACCCCATTGGCTTGCATGCGGCAGAAGGGCGCCAGGTGGCACCCCGATCATACCAGTCATCTCAGGGCTGGCGCTGCAGCCCTACTTGGGGTCCACGTGGCACACCAGCGGCGCTCTCAATCTCAGCACTGAGTGTCGCACTGACGTCCGACCACAGCATCCGGT
The DNA here is from genome assembly GCA_001247695.2 of Cymbomonas tetramitiformis. Lineage (NCBI taxonomy): Eukaryota > Viridiplantae > Chlorophyta > Pyramimonadophyceae > Pyramimonadales > Pyramimonadaceae > Cymbomonas > Cymbomonas tetramitiformis. Next base: position 58,707 of record LGRX02001332.1, read on the forward strand.
GGCGCACAGACCGTGGAGGCGGCCCCACCAGCATGCTGAGCGCTGCCTACCTGTGATGACGAACTGGACGATGTCGTAGGCGCACTTCATAGAGCGCTTGTGCAGGAAGTTATCCTGCGCCCGTGCCTTCCCCGCCCCTCACCACCTGGTGCCTGCCACGGCCCTTCTCCTTTGCCCGCTTAAAATTTTCGCCAAGGGAAGGATGAGGACCGCAATCTAACAGATCTCGAAGCATTGCGCGCCATGCTGGGTTGTAGATGCTTGCTGGTGGTGGGGGCAGCCAACCCTTCATTCAAGGCGGTGCAGTTGCAGAGGGGTTCAGGTGGCCCAGTAAGGCTTAGGGGGTCCCATTCTTCACAAGTGAGCTCCGGAGAATAAGAGTCCCAAAGTGTGTGCTGAATCCTTTGATCCCCGGCGAGGGTACGTAGTACATAGCCAAACTTCTATGATTATGCGATGCCAAAGGAATCGGGGCAAGGATAAGCCACGCCCACTGAGATCCCCTGCATCCCCTCCCCTGGTTGCCGAGGGTGGGAAGACACAGCCCCTGGCGTCTGACAGAGCGTGGCACCAGGGGGAGCGCACTTCGTCCAGGGGGAGCGCACCTTGGCGCTCATGTTGTTGACGAGGAGCTTCATGAAGCTGTGGGAGAACAGCGCACTGACGCGGGTGCCAGGCATGTGCGGCAGCAGCAGGGAGAAGAGCTCCATGCTGAGGTACTTCCGCTCATGCGAGGAGTGCACCATGCTGCCCTCCACCACCTCCTCCCAGAACCGCTCCGTCTCCGCAATCGCCGTCAGCCGCGGCCGCTCCTGCCACCACAAGCCGCACACGCCCCCTTTGTGAAGGTCGCACCACCTCGCACCTCCAGCTCCTGAGTCTGTGCCAATGCTGGCCCGCGCCCCGGGGGCTACAGGGGTACAAGTGAGGGGCGGCCACGAAGCCCAGCCTCGTCCCTGCAGAAACATTCCCCACAGGCGGGCGCCTGCAGTCTCCCCTTCCAGTGGACACGCAAGTTGATGCAACAGGTGCGCTGCTCGCGTCGCCCTGATCCAGCTGCGCCCGCCTGGCTCGTGCGCCCCCCAGGCGTGACGTAAGGGAGTGACTGCCCCGGGCATGACGCGAGGGAGTGACTGCCCCGTGCATGACGCGAGGGAGTGACTGCCCCGTGCATGACGCGAGGGAGTGACTGCCCCGGGCATGACGCGAGGGAGTGACTGCCCCGTGCATGACGCGAGGGAGTGACTGCCCCGGGTGCCATGCCATATGCCAAACCGCACAGGGAGGGATTTTCCACTGTACCTCTTTTCCGTTGGCAGCAGGCGGGCCCTCAGGTTGCTCTTTTTCATCATCTGCGCCGTCCTGCTCTTCGCCCTCAGCACCCTCTGCCCCTTCGGCCTTGCTCGCGGGCCTGGCCTTGTTGGGCTTGCGCGGCTTCTTCGCGGTCGCCGCGGCCTGAGCGTCCAGCCCGGGCACCAGCATCCCCAGCAAGATGCCCCTGTGCAGATCCTCCCCGCCTCCCACAGACTAATTCACTCAAACCCGCGCCGATTACATTGCGTGTGCACTCTGAACGGCATGCGGCCCGTCGACATTTCCCTCATTTCCCTCATCTTGGCATAGTTCTCACACAGCAGCTCTGTGGAGCAGATATTCCGGATTCCTGAAAATCTCCGAGTCTCATACATTCTGCTTCGCGCAGTATTCAGTGGACAACCCTTCCCTATAGCATGGGTCTCCATGGGTCGTGCAGCCCCCGGACGGAACACTGAACACGTTATCCCCGCACTGTCACTCCCCGCGGCTGCCAGGGCTCTGCACAGAGGGCGCCGCACTGTGTTGAGTGCAGGCAAGGGTGCTACGCCTTGGGGACGTTACATAGATGGGCAGCTCACCACAGGGAGTGCAGGCGAGGGTGATACGCCGTGGTGGCTTTGAGCAAGGGAGTCCATCTGCATATCCCGACCCTCCGCCAACCCTCTCAGATCCCAGCAGAATCCCAAAGTTTGCGGGCCAGGGCGGAGCGTCTCGTGTGCAAAACATATGTGGCAGTACAGGCGAAGAAGGTCCCATAACCCCACACGGTGCGTCACCACGGCCGCGCATATTCAGGCAACGAGGCACCCAGGGCATACGCATGCGTCGCTTCTCGCCAACGTGAGGACAGGCGGGGTCTGAGAGAGATCGAGAGGTCAAGGAACTGCATCGGTTTAGATCTGCACGCTCTCAGGTCTGTATTCACGGCGGCTGGAGTGCCACCTCAGGTTTGTATTCACAGCGGGCGTGCACATTCGTGTGGGTGCTATCACAAGGTGCAGCCATGCGCTTGGCCGGACGTTGCGGGAAACTCACTTTGTGAGATGTTCCGGCGCAAACAACGCTTCATCACCTTCTCCCGCGTCCCCTTTTATGCGCACGAGCCCTCCCCCCCCGCACCGAGTGGTATTAAGAACAGCAGCTGAGGGCAGCCCACAAACACCCTAGTGGGTGAAAGCGTTCAAGATCAGGGGGGGCATAGGCTAACCATAGCCAGCAGTGGGCACATACATACGTGAAGCCGGCGGGAAGCAGCCGGCGGGAAGCCGGGCACCTGAAGGAAGCAACGGGCACTCCTTTGCAAAAGCGGCCGGCAGTTGTGGCCGCATGGTCAGCAGCAGCATCAGGGTCTCCGGGGTTGCCGTCGAGGGGTCTGACTTTAGCCACTCCGCTGCAAATCCAAAGAATCCCATCCGCACACCTCCCCTCATTCATCCGATGCTTGCATGGGGTCGAGCAGCATCAAGTGCCCCGAGACCACGCCCGCAGGTCCTGCCTCACGCACGCCCGCAGGTCCTGCCTCACGCCCGCCCGCAGGTCCTACCTCACGCACGCCCGCAGGTCCTGCCTCACGCACGCCCGCAGGTCCTGCCTCACGCCCGCCCGCAGGTCCTGCCTCACGCACGCCCGCAGGTCCTGCCTCACGCACGCCCGCAGGTCCTGCCTCACGCCCGCCCGCAGGTCCTGCCTCACGCACACATCCACCAGGAACGAGCAGAGCAGAGTACTGATCAACCCCATCGCAGCTGCGCCAACCCAGTTCTGCTGCAAGACTTGGTCTCATTCTCGAGGCGCCAAGACTGAGACTGAGACTGAGGCGCCAGGGCTGCACAAACTCGGTATCATTCTCGAGGCGTCAAATCTGAGACTGAAGCGACAGTCCCTCATCTCACTGCCAAGCTCTTCACCAGCAAAGCTTGCCGACAAGGCTAACATGGGAGTGCCTGCAGCGCTTCCACCAATCAGGCGTCCAGCACGTACCCAACGTAGGGGCCTCCTCAAGAAGCTCCCCCATACTTCCTTCATAGCCCTTCAAGATCTGAGTCACAATGGCTGCCCCCTGCGTGCTCCCCACCTTTCCCCTCAACCCCTCACAGCCGACGGCCGGCGTTCGCGCGTGAGATTAAACTGATACCTGCGGCCACGTCTTCTGACTCGCAACAGCTGCCAACCCCATAACGGTGCTCGCAGTGCCCAGGCCGATGCAGCACACCCCCCATGCAGAAGTGCGGGGCGCACCCAGGAGGCACGGGGGCTAGGCCGATGGCAAGGCCACCGGAGGTGCACGGGGTGGGTTGTGGGACGCACCGCCTGCAGCAGAAAGCTCTTTGATTTTGCCACCACCACCACCTGCTCTATGATCTTTGCCTGCTTTCCCGACCCAGGCTTGTCACACCCAGAGAGAGGTCCTGACGCGCGTTGCCCCTTCATCCATCAGAACAGAGCAGGGAGCCCAAGCAGAGCAGCACTGGAGATCAGGGGAGCCCAAGCAGAGCAGCACTGAGATCAGGGAGCCCAAGCAGAGCAGCACTGGAGATCAGGGTCTGCGCAGAGCAGCACTGGAGATCAGGGGAGCCCAAGCAGAGCAGCACTGGAGATCAGGGAGCCCAAGCAGAGCAGCACTGGAGATCAGGGAGCCCAAGCGACAGCTCGCCATGTGCATACTACCCCTGCAAGACTGCAATAGGCACGTGGCAGTCCTATTGTGCGTTTGTGCTGGTGGAGTCACTGGGCCCACTTGCTTGCCCCACACTTCATTCTCGGTCTCGCTATGCTCCCCGAATGGTTCAAGCCCTACTCACGGCGCCCACCAACCTGAGAGGCCCCCCCGCGCAGCGGACCCTGTGGGAGGGTCCTCCCCTCACCCCGGAGGGCAGGTTGCACTGGAATGCTAGAACCACCTCACCTGAAGCTGCACACTGGCGGCTTTCTTCAGCTTCCCTGCACCAGCCTGCACAGAAAGCGCTGAAATTGAATCATACACATCGCATGTGCCCTGATACGAGAGGCGCGGACGGAAGCTTGTTCCCGGGCGCTGCGACTGCAAGCAAAGCCATGCTATAGGACGTAGCGGAAACTTGTTCCCGGGCGCTACAGCTGCAAGCAGAGCCATGCTATAGGACGTAGCGGAAACTTGTTCCCTGGGCGCCAGCTGCAAGCAGAGCCATGCTATAGGACGTAGCGGAGATTTGTTCCTGCAAGGCGCTGTGCTACAAAGCAGAGTCATGCTATAGGACGTAGCGAAGACTTGTTCCTGGCGCGTGCTGCAAGCAGAGCCATGCTATAGGACGAAGCGGAAACTTGTTCCTGGGCGCTGCGGTTGCAAGCAGAGCCGACGGGCGAGACTTGTTCCTGGCGCGTGCTGCAAGCAGAGCGCATGTTATAGGACGTGCGGAGACTTGTTCCTGCTGCTGCGCTGCTGCAAGCAGAGCTATATAGGACGTGGCGGATACTTGTCTTGCAAGTGGCTGCAAGGAGCCAGTTATAGGACGTAGCGGAAATCCTGTTCCTGGCTGCTGCGTGACAGGCAGAGCATAGTTATAGGACACAAGGAAACTTGTTCGGCTAAGTGGCACAGGCAGAGCTTATATAGGACGTGGCGAAGACTTGTTCCCGGGCGCTGCAGCTGCAAGCAGAGCCATGCTATAGGACGTGGCGGAGACTTGTTTCCGGGCGCTGCGGCTGCAAGCGGTGCCGTGGAGCAGCCTGTCCAGGGCGGCGATTCAGTGGCTCCCCGAGGCCGGAGAGGGAGTGCAGTGGAAGGGTACCTGGCGGCGCTGCACTGCGAGCGCAACCGCCCCAAGGCCGAAGAGGCGGCCCATGTGGATATCGTTAGCCTCCTGAGCCTTGGCTGCCCCGGTGACCGGCTCCAGATTCACCGCCAGCAGTGCCGGCGCCAGCGTCATGGCGATGCATGGCAGCGACGACAGCACCGCGGCCAGGGACATAGCGAATCCTTGTCGTGCACCCTGCAACATCCCACCCGCTAACCCAATAAATCCTTTGCCACGCCGCCCCTGCAACATCCCACCACAACCTGGATAACCTTGTCGCGCACCTCAAGGCAACATCCCAATCTTCGCTAACCCACAAATCCTTTGCCACGCCGCTCAAACAGATCTCTCCCACCCTGCTCGCTCTAATACACTTTGCTGCAATATGCATCTCTCCTGTCTTCTCCCACTAGCCCCAGTGCAAAAACCCTTCTCACCCACTCAGCCCCAAACACCCCGTTAGTCCAGCAGACCTTGAATCTCCACCCTCAGTTATCCTAGCAAACCCATCCTTGCCTCACTCCTTGCAATCAACTATCCCCAGCTATTATAGCCCCAACAAACCCTTTCAAGGCTCTCACTCCTTGCACCACCCACCATTCCCCAGCTATTATAGCCTCCAACAAACCCTGCTCTCACCTCCTGCACCACCATCTCAGCTATTATTATAGCCCCAGCAAACCCTTGCCTCACTCCTTGCACCACCATTCCCAGCTATTATAGCCCCAACAAACCCTTGCCTCACCCGCAGTATTCTCCTCCCGTGTCCGCCCCCCTAAACCATTACCGGGCCCCCGCAACCCCTGCAACATTGCCTTGCGGTGACCTTTGCGTCCCCCCCTTCACCTAGACCCAACAAATGCTTGCCGCGCTGAGACAGGAGCCAGGGGGAGCAGGCTGCCAAAATGAGACCATTGGAGAATATGCTGGTTTGAGGGGAATATGCCGAGGGAGGGTGCCACTTCTCAGACCTGGGGACTATTTGGCACTCCAAAAGGCTTAAGGGGATTAAGTCATTTCTGAGGCCTGGAGGGAGAAAGGGCACATACTGAACTGACGAAATATGCCACTTGTGAGACTTGGGGAGGGGATATGCCGATCTGAGATTGAAGGGTTTAGTGGGGGCGGGGTAGAGCACGGTGGGCGGGCACAAACCTCACGGCCAGAAGACAAACCGCGAGTGAGACGGCGGAGGGCGTATGCCACCTGGGGCGCGCAGGGGGCCACGGCGGCCTGCACGATCACCCTCGTGGCCCACCCTCTGCTATCTCAGCACACACGGCTCATCCCCACGCATAAAAAACAAGTGACCCCGACGGCGCTGCCTGAGGTCGTCGCGCAATTGTGAGTCCCACGAGGGTGGCGCATGCCAGGGTGCAGGAATGCGCGCAAAGCCACTGCGCGGGACTGGCCACTGCTCCTGAGGGGGCGATAGCTTTCCGCGCGATGCACCCTTTCGAAGAGCGGTGGGCTTGTGGCGGCCAAACATTAACACCAGAAAGCCAACGACGTGACCTCGATAAGAGTCAGGGGATGTGGAGGCCGATCATCAATACGAGAGTACCACGACGTCACCTCGACCTCGATGCGACTCCTGCCCTGTCTGAAAAGGAGGCCGATCATCAACACCGGAGTACCACCGACAAGACCTTGATACGAGTCAAACCCCTGCTGATGTGGGGGCCGATCACCAACACCAGAGCACCACTGGCATTACCTCGATAGGACTCCTGCCTTACTGAAAAGCAGGCGAAACGTCAACACCAGAGCACTAACGACATGACCGCGATACGAAAAGTGCCCCTGAGACGAGGAGCTGGCCGTGCGGAGCAGAAGGCGGTGAATGAGACAGGACCGTGAAATTCGCCAGCCGCGCGTTGCCTCGAGCTGCGTCGCCCGACGGCCGTCGGAACGTTGCAGAGTGGGGTGAAAGGGAGGGGCCGAGGGCTCTCTTCCCGAAGAACTAGTGCATGGTAGTGGCTCATAGTAGAGAAAGAAGAAAGCACCTCGGCCTTTTCTTTGTCGGAGGCGCTGTCCGGCGGAGTGGGGACCTCCGTAGTTCCGTTCTCTTGATCGTGCGCAGCCTGAGCGCACCGCACAACCGCTCAGCGGGGGCGGAGCGCGCGACAGGCCAAACGAGAGCGGCGAGACCATAACTAAGACGACTGAAAACGCTCCGACTGCAGCCGTCGCGTTCCTTGCACTTCCACATATAAGAAGTGAGGAACTTGGAACGTTCGTCGGCATCTTTTAGCCCCAGGCAGATCACGACCGCAGAAGCGCAAACCAGCAGCTGAGAGGTTTGTGAAGACCGAAGGACGTCGTGCTCACTTGCGCGGCGCAAAGATATTTTACCAGCTCTTCTGTCGCGGCCTGGAAGCACCACCGATCACTACCTGAGTTCGAGTTCAGAATAATCTAGATAAGTGTGAAGATATGCCACAAGGACCACAAGGAGGATTGAGGACTGGCTGAAAGGTGAGGAAGTGAAAGGGACAACGGTTAACATTCGAAGTTAGTTGAGATTCTCTGGAGTGGTCCCGCTGAGAGCAGCTCAAACGGACAAGATTTAAAGCATCGAGGTAGTTACTTCCATGAGGCTTGAACGGACAAGTGCTGGAGTGTTGCAGCAAGGAGCTACTTTCAACACTCGCAGCGAACCAAAATCCACCGCAAGTTACGAACACGATGACCATACTTGGGGCAGAACTTACCTGTCGTCGTGAGCTCTCGAGAGCCGCCAAATCCCAAAACAACTGCAACACGGAGGAGTCGATGCTTCGAGCGTTGCTCGCAGCCACAGCTTTGGCCCCATCTTGCTCTTCGCCTGTTTCGAGTTTGAAAACAGCCGAGAGATAAATGCGAGCTCGTCGGAACTAGAAAATACGTCTAGCCAGGTTGACTCGAGGACCCACAGTTGATGAGCGCAAATGTCCCCAACAGAGAGTTGGCCAACGGGTACAGCTTGCGATACACCAAAGTAACACAACACGTATGTCAGATGCCTTGTAAACAGGTATCCATTGATAGAGCCAATGACACCAATGTGTTCGATTGGAAGTGTTCCAACTCCCAGGGAGAGGCCACAACCAGTAAGAGGAAGTGGTTCTATGAAAGATGAAGGGTGAGTCACATAAATCAGAAAAGTATGTGAGGGAAGCGACGGAAAAACGTTGCCCGCAACGTTAAGACCTATTTCCAAATTCAAAGTTGGGGGAGTTGGGTGCTAGATCTTTAGCAAGCAAAGCGTCGTCATGCGGACTCACCAACAGGGGCGTCTTGAGGCTTAGCCATATCAACTATCCGACGACGGCACAATCGCAGACGACGTATAGATTTAAAGATTTTAGATTTATTGGAGGTATCAGTTATACCGTATGCCCAGCGTGCCTACTTTGGTGAGATTTTCACAGGAATCTTCGTTTCGCTCCGCCGAAACACGCAACCAAAACAACCCTCTCGTCTGTGTCTGCGTCTGATTGTTGTGCGAGGGGAGTCTTGTAGGGCAAGCGAGAACCCGACGAGGCGCACGGCATCCGATCGGAACTGTAGGCGGGTGGGCGCAGGCGAGGGGCAGGCGCAGGCGATCGGAGCGGGTGACGAGAGGCGGAGGTTGAAGACAAAAAGTCATACTGTAGTGATTCTCAAAACCGCAGCCAGCAGGATTTGAACCTGCGCGGGGAGTCCCCAATAGATTTCTAGTCTATCGCCTTAACCACTCGGCCATAGCTGCTGATGATGATCTAAGGGTTAAAATTTAAATCTATAAAATATAATTATTTTAAGCCAATCGCAATCAGCGCGACAGCGACAGCGACAGCGACAGCGACAGCGACAGCGGCAGCGGCATCGGCATCGGCATCGGCATCGGCATCGGCATCGGCATCGGCAGCGGCATCGGCATCGGCATCGGCATCGGCAGCGGCATCGTGTACCTCTAGACCCAGGAATCTCTTCGGACCTTCCGATGTTCCCGATCTAAAAACATCGGACGGCTCAACTTTAGTTGGGCACCCCTAATGACCTCCCATGAGCTGATACATGCACACACCTCGTGTCACTTATAGCTTTTATAGGCCTTATTAGCCTACAGTACTACCTACTTGACTTATTATGATGAGCTCGGAAGATTTACACTCGAGTCAAGAGCTCTCTGTCTCTCGTCTATATTTTTCATCTCTGGTCCACCCACGTCCATTTTGCTATACTATCTCGCATCATAGGACAACTGTGTGTGTAGCTCTAGTCTAAGCTTCTCAAACGTCGGGGTTCTATCCAGATTTGATGATTGCCAATAAGCTCTACCATCTACAGCAAGTAACCGCGCCTCTACGAATATTTGGGCTAAATAATAGTTCCCTGAGCGTAAACGCGACTGGGAGGTCCCCTAAACTGTCGTGTGATTAAGTCCCGAGCTTAACAGCAAACCTTGCTATGCACATTGGTTGAGGACCAGATTTGACCTCAGACTACTGAACTAATCCTGAGTGACAAAGGTCCTTCCACAGTCTATTGCACGATTCTGTGTTAACGTCGCGCCACGTCCTTCGTACAGCCACTAATTTTTTGCATGCCAGCCCACTGTAACTCTCGGACCTACAGGATCTTGTATGTACTTGTAGATTCACCGTCGGTAGCCCAGATATTAAAGCCGTGGTTTGAGTGGCGTTATCCATTTGAAGCACTTCATCCTCGTGCTATGTAGACTTTTGGTGCGGCCATTTTCACAACCAAATTCTTGAACTTAATCTTGGAAGAGTCCACGAGCAGTTTCACGCATCTTCGTTGCCAGTCAGCTGATTGTCGGGAGGATTTGCCAATTGTGTAGCCTGTCATAGCATGGATGCCAAACAGCATGGCTGCACACCGCATCTAGGAGCACGGGGCAGATATTCTTATCTGAATCGCTGCAACCCCAAAAAAGGATATTCTCTAGTCTCTCACCTCCACGGAAAACGCGAGCTCTGCGACCCAGCCGAGCCTGAACTCGCTGTACGTGTCTCGCAGCTCAGAACCGTCCAGGTGAATGTGTAGGGCTTTTGCGGATGGGGGAAAGCTTCCACGCGCAGGGTTAACCCAGTGACCAGAGGAACTCCTTGGAATATAAGCTATGGCGCGGCCGCAATCGCCGATGCGCAGCGCGATATGGGCGCAGAGACGAAGCGACCACCCTAGAGCCACCACGTGGACAGCCCTCCTGTTCCTGTGCTCGCTGTTCGCCTTTAGTGCTGGAGATTGCACCACCTGGGAGTGGAGGCCGGACGTGGGGCGATATGTTATGCTCACGCATACGTGTTCACCTCCCCCGCCGCCCTCTCCGCAACCGTCGCCCCCGCCTCCGCCTCCTGGCTCGCCACCTCCACCTCCCCCCTTCCGCCTTTTTTCCTTCTCCCCCGCCGCCCCCTTCTCCTCCGCTTCCGCCCTCACCCCCACCCTCTCCGCCCTCTCCCCCACCGCCAGGTGAGCAGCCGCGACCTGGCTCTCATCTTCCGATTTTCGCTCCCAGTAAAGGCCTTTCTTAGCGTCCCGGCGAAAGCCAGCGAGGACAGCAACGTGTGCCTTGTCTTTTGGAAACGAGACGAAGAGGTTTCACTTTGCACATTTTCACTCTGAAACCGTTCCACGTATCGCTCAATTTCCCTCCGGCAGGGAGCCCTGCCTGGTACCCCCTTTCCTCCAGCAGATTTTGTGCCCTCTCTCCCCTCCTCTAGCAGATATCGTTATCACTTTGCCCCCCCTTCCAATTAGTAACCTCCCTCTATTTCCGTGCGTTCCGCGGAGGACCTGCAACGACGGTTGAGGGCGCCCCCTGGACGTGGCGGCAGAGGGCGCTTTTAGTGTGGACTTCGATGGTGTGGACGACTACCTCCTACTGCCAGAGGTGAGCAACATCCAGTCGGTCTCGCTGTGGTTCATAAAATCATCCACGCAGCCGCAAGCGACACACTATCTCATCGACGCACGCACCGGAGCGTCCGACGGGTACCTATCCAACAAGTATGTCACTCTTGCCTTCTCTCCCCACCTTCTGACCCTGGAGAGATCGAGAACGGCTCTCTCCCCCGTGTGACCTACAGGGCATTGTGCACAGCTTTTCATCAATTTTCAACAGATCTGGCTCAGGGCAAGCCTCTGGTGCCAGCCTGCTGTATGACAGCTTGTAAGTGCAGACAACATGTCGTGGGTCTTGCGGAAATTGTCGCACGTCCCTGGCCGCGGCCTTGGTTTTGTGTGTGCGGCCCGGTCTTCTTGGGGCATCATTTGGCGGATGCAGGGATGGTGATTACTATGCGAAATTATTCCCTTCTCAGAGCTTCCCTCGATGGGGGCAGGGAAGGGATGTATTTCCCCCCCCCGACCTTCTAACGGCCCCCATCTGCCGAGGAGGGGGACTAAAACTCACAGCAAGCTGCTGAACAAGGCCCAAACTGCCGGTTCCTAACAGAAGGGACGGTGGTGTGGGGCAGCAACTTGGGAGAGGATTGGATGGCGATATACATGGATGGTCAAGAGCTATTCAGCACAGTGCCTCCCCCTCCACCCTCCCCACCTCCGCCACCCTCCCCCACCCCTTCCGCAACCCCTCCTCCGCCACCCCTGCCTCCTATCTTCGACCTCCCACCCCCACCACCCCCGGTCCACCACCGCCCCCCTCCCACTTCCTCCCCTTACTCCTCCTCCTCCCGGCCTCACCCTCTCCACCGCTCCCCACGTCTCCACCCTCACCGCCACCCTCCTCACCTTCATTCCTCCCGCCTTCGCCTCCTCCAGACGCTAGGAACGACGTGTGGAGTCTGATACCCGAAGACACATGGGTGCACGTTGTGCTGGAGGCGGAGCACCGCTTCAGCGACAACCTCAATATTATGAGTGCAATCATCGGTGGGGACTCGGCTGTCATCAAGGGCAACCTCAAGGGCCGCCTCTCTGAGGTAAATCCCTACTTGCCCCTCTTCTTCCCTCCCCTCCACCATCATTAACAGCGATGTTCGGCTCAGCCTCTCTGAGGCGGTTCCCTCCCCTGCCTGACCTGTGCCGGCAAAAGCGGTTTTTTTAGCTGCAGGTCGAAGTAGCACGAGGAGGGGGGTGCGCTACGCGCAGTATGGAACCAGCCGTTGAAATCAAACAGGACGGATGACTGCAGTGTTGTGGAAGAGGCCGTTGACATCAAGGAGGGGAGGCGCTGCAGGTAGGGCTGTGGAACCGGCCATTAACGCCAGTGCAGGTCTCTGAGATCGCATCGCGGGAAGATTTCCAGTACCGCGAAAGTGAGGGTGGTATCGTCGCCTATTTCGCTCTCGAGGAGGGCGCTGGTACCATCGTGCGGGATGTCTCGGGTGCCTATACCCCACCCCCACAGTCCCCCCAAGGGTCCATTTGCTTCCCCAACCCTTCTCAGTTTCGGCGCAGCTCGGAGGGGAGATGCGGTGTGTTCTCACCGTTCTCGCCTCAACCTGTGCTTGAGGCGCTCTGATCTCCCTATGCCGGTCGGCTATGACGATAGGTATTTCTGCAAACTGTATTCCGCACTGGTTCCCCTTTCCCCTGTGATCAGGGCATTTCCGGAGCCGTGTATGAGGGGTAACCTCACGACCGCACGGAGAAATGGACGGTAGTGGGGAAACAGTGTGTAGAGCAGCATCGAGGCCAGTCCAGATCCACAAACAGAAGAGAGGAGCGGACAGCGTGTAGAATAGCATCTCAGGCAGTCCGTATCCACGGCAGAGGAGAGGAGGGGGCAACGTGCGAGGCAGCATCGAGGGCTGTCCGTTTCCACAGATAAAGTCACCGTGAGCCCTATGTTGGTGACCGGCGAGGGGCGAATGTAATGGACGCGAGCTTGCAGGGGAGACAAGCTCAGAGGACTATGGCGTGCTCGTGAATGGTCCCAGCTGGTTGACTGACATGCCCTCCGTTGGCTGGCACCCGACCTTTGTCAACCCTCAGCCGCCGTCTCCTCCATTGAGGCCCCATGTCCCGCCACCGCCGCCTTCACCCCCTCTTCCACTCCCACCGCCTCCGCCATCACCTCGGCCCCCGCCGTCCTTTCCACTCCCATCAAGCCCACCCGAATGGTATGGAAGCCCTGGCGCTGCTGATGCGCAGAGAACCTGCCCCTCTCTGCCCCCCTCCAATGCGTCTCCCCCTCCACGCGCCTTCCCCTCTCTGACCCTCCGATGCGGCTCCTCCTCTCTGACCCCTCTAATACATCTCCTCCCTCTCTGACCCCTCCAATACATTCTCTCTGACCTCTCCAATACATCTCCTCCTCTCTGACCGCTTCCAATACATCCTCCTCTCTGACCTCCTCCAATACATCTCCTCCTCTCTGACCGCCTCCAATACATCTCCTCCTCTCTGACCTCCTCAAATACGTTGTAAACACGCACGGTGGATGGACAAGCTCTCTTGAGACCAGCAGGCTTTGGGGCAGGCAGGGAGCGCGGTGGTGGCCCTGAGCACAGGCTTGGTGATGGGGAGAGGGCTCTGGCAGCTCGGGGGTAGAGGTGGACGGGCTTCAGAGGCAAAGCAGGTAGTGCGCAGACAGAGCACTCACAGAGGCGCTCAGGTGGCCCAGTTGAGGCTTAGGGCGTCCCGTTCTTCACTGGTGAGGTCCAGAAAATCTGGATAAATGGCGCGAAATATGTGCTGAATCCTTTGATCCCCGTTGTGGGGACACAGTGCAGCCGAGCGTTGGTGACTATCTGGTGCCAAAGGAGTCGGTCCAAGGATTGGCCGCGCAATGTGAAGGGCCTCCTCCCCACCTGCCCACTCGCAGCACCCGCTTGAATCAGAGTACCACAAGGTTCAAGGGCGCCGTGTGCCATGCAAAACACACACACCGGCGGTGCGGATGCAGAGGGGCTCGGGTGGCTCAGTGAGGCTTAGGGGGTTCCATTCTTCACTAGTGAGCTCTGGAGAATCCGGATAAGTGTCCCGAAGTGTGTGCTGAATCCTTTGATCCCTGGCGTTGGTACATAGCTTGGGGGGCAGGGATGAACCGGCTTCCGGCACAAGGCGGCAGTGCACTGGCGGTGCGGATGCAGAGGGGCTCGGGTGGCTCAGTGAGGCTTAGGGGGTCCCATTCTTCACTAGTGAGCTCCGGAGAATCCGGATAGGTGTCCCGAAGTGTGTGCTGAATCCTTTGAGTCCCGGCGTGGGTAATATAGTGCAGTCTCCTGTGGCTACGGGTGCCAAAGAGTCACAAGGATAAGCATACATACAATAACCCTTCACACTGAGGAGTGGAGAGGGAGGATTGCGCCGCGTTGTTGGTGGCGGAGTGGCAATGCTGGCTGTGGGTCGAATCAGGTCTCGGCCGCGTGAATGAGTGTCTCGGCCTTAAGACTGAGCGCTGAGCTTCAGGATTGCTCTTGAGCCACTAGGGTGATACTCCTTCTCTGGATTGCTCTTGAGCCACTAGGGGTGGATACCCTGTGTATGCCCTGAGTCTCGAGGGAGTGGTAGCGAGCACCTTCTTTTTCTGATGGGTTTGGCCAATACTGAGGATGACCTTCGCATTCTCCATTGTCGCAGCTTGTCGTGGTGATGGTGGGCCCTGGTGAGGGTGCCACAGTCCGCCGCCATCACCCTCGACCCCCGCCATCCACCCTCAACCCCTCGGGATCACCACCTCAGGGCCCGTCTCCCACCCGTGCCGAACTCTCCTAGCTCACCCCATCCAAAATTCCCACCTCCACCCCCACAACCAGTTCGCCACGCTGAGGCCGCCCCACTCCAGCCCCTCCACCCCCTTCTCCACACCTCCACTCCAGCCTCCACCTTCCGCGAACGCCCCTACCTTCCCCTCCTCCCCCATCTCTAGGCCTCCGCCATCGCCCTGTCCTCCACCCTCACCTCCACCGCCTCCATCTCCACCCAGTCCGCCGCCGAGCGTTGCGATCGCCACGGTGGTGACCTCCCACGTGTCGTTTGAAGACCTTAATATAGATGCGTTTAACGACGGAGCCTTCAACGCCTCTTTTCGTGCGGAGTTCAAACAGCAGCTGGCTGTGGGCGCTGGTTAGGCTCCGCACAGGACCCTCCCACTGCACTTTGCACAAGATGACCTCTTCTCTTCACCTCACATCGATCACGCCGTAGCACGTGGGCCTTGGTATCACTCTGTTCCAATTGGTGCCCATAGAATTTTAGCGGTTTCAGAAATGCACCGATCGAGCGGACCCCTGAATGGCAGATGACTGAGACCACGTGCCACCAAGGCGGACTCCCCTCTCTGTATCTAAGATGCTCTCAAAATTCAATTTGCGAATCCCAAATATTGCAGCGCTGATTTTGTGGATTCCCTTTGGAAGCTGCGTGAATGCTCTGTACGCGTGGCAAGATCTGATTGGAGTCCATTGAATATATCTGATTGGAGGCCATTGGGCTGATTTTCCCACCTGGCCCGCCTCGGACTGCACGCCAGGATCACTCTCCGTCAAGGGTGCTGGGCAGTACAATTAAATGCAAGGAGGGAAAGAGTGGGCGGGGCTTTGTCCGATGCTTTGTTGCAGGAAGCACCTTCGATGCAGACGGCCTGTGGTATGGTATCGACGCCATGGCGGTGTCTATTACAGGGATTACAGAGCGGCTATACGACAACCCCACCGAGGCGGCCATTGCGGAGAACACCAACCGGCCAGGTGTGACCGTACGATCCGTGGTCCGCATCGACCCAGGATACGAGCGCTATGTTCGCACATTCGTCTCAAAGCTCACCTCTACTCCAGGTCGCATCTTCACAAGCTACACGTTTGCAGTTTTCGGCCCGGTGTCGTCATTCAATGTGACTGCCATAGACATCCGGACGGAGCTCCCACAGGCTCCCTCTGCAGATCTGTCACCGTTTTCACCGCCTCTTCCACCCCCTTACACACCGGCTCCACCAGTGCCCCTGAATCCGCCTCCAATGCTGCGTCCTTCATGGCCGATGAGCCCACCTCCAATACAGAGCCCGGCAATGCCACCTGGCACCCAGCCCCCAACCATCCTTACCCAACCGCCAACCGATTCTGTCCTGCCACCACCGTCATCACCTAGCCCCATACCACCCGAAGTCATGCGTCCACCACAGCTTCCTGTCCCCCTCATATTTCAGGCCCCCGCTGATGAGATATCACCTACACTTTCCAGCTCGACTGCCGATGCAGACAGCGATGACGCAGCAGAAAAATTTCAGGCAGCGTTCATCACGATCATATTGGCCGCCTCTGCAATTTTTTTGGTAGTGTTAGCAAAGTGGCGTGCTGAGTGCCTGCTCCGTGACCGTACGGATGACGACATTCCTTTAACCCCCAAGCAACGCCAGCGCCAAAAGCTGATCGAAAACAGGAAATCGATGAAATTTAGAGAACCAAACCACAAAGCTGAAGCAGTGGAAGAGTCTCAGTCGCTTGTGATCTCTGAGGATCCGGAGCAAAACAATGTTGAGCCACCTGGCGTCCTCATCGAGACGAGCGTGGCAACTGCTATACATGCTGAGAGTGGGACCTCGATTTTTCAACCAGACGATTCAAACTGATGCCACAACAATAAGGTGCCACCAGTTGTGAAGCTTACTGCAGAATTAAACTGTAGTCTAAGCCCTTCCCATTCTGACCTGACAGTTGCCAGGTATAGCGACGGCAAAGCTGAGACAACATTCACACAAGCGTTCTGGATGTGGGAAATCCTGTGGAGATGTCGATGACTTCAAGACGAAGCGCATCTGTGCTGAGTGAATCGTTGACCATGTTTTCAATAGCCACCTGCGAGGAGAATGTGGATGGGGTTTGCGCGTGTGGACATGCATACCTGCTGGTGTTTGACTGGGAATTTGACTGGATAGATCTGACAGCTATGTCCAGGATGGCATCCAGATGCAGTACATGCAAGTAAAGTCTAAATACAATGTGTATGGTCATGGATAACCTACAAAACACACAACGGATTGCAAATTCTATCTCTAAGTACCAACAAAGCATGCCAGTGAAGTCCACATTAATCCCAATATAGTGTAGGCAAATTGCAAAAGTGTTAACAATGTAAAAGCTAAATATGCAATTCCGCCTCACTTGTGACTATTTGACAGTGGCAAGAACAACTGCAAGCGCCTTCATATTGACTTGGAACTGATCTTGAAGGCAGTATCATGAGTACAGAACATGTCGAGATGCCGAATCCCATGCATATCCTCCATGTACCGCCTGCGGTCGCCCAACCGCTGCCCTCCACCTCGAAATGCAGATGCAGAAGAATGGCGCGGCCGTCGAAGCGGTGTCACCGTGCCGTAGAATAGTAGAGCTCCAGTGCCGCTCCACGCAAGAGGACGGGCAGCATTGTGAATCAGATGTACGGCATTTCATGTCAAAGGGGTAGGACGCGTATGTCAGTTGCATGTCGAATAACTTGGTGGTCTCAACGGAGGAAAGCGCTGTGGTCATAGCCGAGCGCAGGAGGCTTGGAGGTCCTCTCTGGCGTCGTTGCCATCGATAATTGCCCCAGACCCCTTCGGGGCATGACCACTTGCCCGCAAAATATTGAACATCGCGTTCTCGGCGTAGACAAAAGGCGTACAGTAGTCACGCGTCGCTGTAGATATATACCCCGCGGTGCTGCACGATAGGGGGTGTGAAAGAGAAGAGAGGTGACAGCGAAGTTGTGGGAGGCGGCTGTAACCCTCCTCACATAACAGACACTGTAACTACTTGTGATGGGACTCATATAAAGCAAGGTTCTATATTATGCTTTATAAGGTCATGGTGAGCTATGTCACTCTTAGGATCTATGTCCCGACTTACTACATATACTTGCAGGTAAGAATTAGGTATGTGTTTGACTTTTTGCCATGCGGCTGTTTTTACTCTAGAAATCTCTCCTGTTTCTTTGGCCTTGGCCATTACTTATTCACTCAGCTCTCTGAGGTAATCCTAGTCAGCATGGCCAAGTCTCATCAACCTATCATATGCTTGTACTGCATTATCATGTGCCAGTATTCTTCATGACACATTATTACACAGTACAGTAGTACTGTGTACTCCCATATAAGGGGGGTCTCTTCCTCAACAGGGGTCTCGGGCGCTAATGCTGTAAGGCGCGTATGACACTGGCATGTATGACATTGCTGAGTCATCCGCGCATGACACCGTGTGTTGTCCTAGCACAACTCCCCCCCCTTCAGGTGGGAAGCGTCCTCGCTTGTGCTTAGATGCACAGTCGTTAGGCTGATTCGGAGCCCATGGTGTCCCACTCGCTGTCGTCGGACATCACTGGTGGCGGCGTAGGGTTGTACTCCGGCATCAAGGTCACAGGCTCCTCGTCAGCTTCTTCCAGATTAGCGCAGACTCTTTCATCGTTGAGCTCTGTCTCATTTTCATCTCTCCAGAGTATCTCCGCTAGGTATTCACATACCGCTGCGATTGACCCCACGGGTTGTTCCACCGGTAGAGAGCTGAATAATTGTTTAAGCAAGGCCGCGGGGATGCCATACACGTGCCATCCAGCTCCCATGCCTGGCCTAGGGTCGCCCAACTCTCTGCGGGTGGAGCCGCTCTGCGCCATCTTCTCGTGTCGCCCATAACGGCGTTTGAAGTCGCAGGGGTTTTCGGGGTCGCAGGACCTCAGGGTGGTGATAGGCGCGTTGGTCCAGAAGTGGGTGGGTTTCTTGTAGGCCATACCATACTTGCAATATGTAGCCAGATGCGGAAGTGGCAACCCTTGCATGCATCGGCGAGTGTGTAACCCATGAGGAGCTCGGCCACGCGGGTTCTTAATGAAGTAGAAGCTCGGCTGGAGGTACTTGATGATCTCCAGCGTTCTCCGCACTTGCCTGTCAGCACCACGCAAGTTTCGTACCCCTACCGTTTTGGCTTGGCTGTACTCCGTGCATGGAGGGCTCGCCCAAATGACGTCAAAGTGCTTGGGCGAGAACTGCCGATAGTCCCAGTGCAGGATGTTTTCGCAGTGAGTGGGCTTCCATCGGTTCTGGATGTCCACCGAGACTACCTCACACCCAGGAAACTGCTTGCTGAACTGTCGTTCGACAGAGCCCGTGCCACAAAACAACACCAAGATCCGTATTGGGCGTCGAGACGGCTGTAGGCGTGCTGCTCCTCGACCAGGTCCTTGGGATGGCATGAAACTAGTGGGTGACACCATCGCGAATGTGCCCACCTCGTCGTCGGCTCGTTCCTCCGGGATCCACGCCATTCCGTCCGCCTGTAACTCCTCAGGGTCCGTCATCCATATCGCTCCTGCTGACTCCTCGCGTTTGCGAGTGACTCTGCTCTTTTCACGTTCTTGCCTCTTGGCCTCGACCTTCTCGAACTCCTGCAGAGCGCGGTTAGGTATCCCTTTTTGGCCAACTCCATCGAACTCGAGGTCCTCGCGAGTTTTCCATTCATTCTCGGAGCGCGGCATACCTACCCATTTGACCATGATTGTACTCCGTCCATGTCCGCCCGCCACGTCTCCTCG
Organism: Cymbomonas tetramitiformis; assembly: GCA_001247695.2. Lineage (NCBI taxonomy): Eukaryota > Viridiplantae > Chlorophyta > Pyramimonadophyceae > Pyramimonadales > Pyramimonadaceae > Cymbomonas > Cymbomonas tetramitiformis. The sequence goes on from LGRX02001332.1 coordinate 78,254, forward strand.
TGCGTGACCTCTCAATGCACTCCACCGCCACCTCCTTACGACCGCTTACGTCCACAGGGGGAGGCGGAATCTCCGCACTCCTGTCCGCGAACTTGCCATGGCCCGACTCCACTGGGGTGAGTCTATCCACGGTGAAGACGTCGTGCACCTTCCACTGTGGTGGTAGCTTCAGGCGGTAAGCCGCGGGGGCCCCTCGGTCCTCGGGGGCGAGCTCCATCTGCCGATCGCTGTGGAAGGCCTCCAGTACCTCCATCGGGCCCAGGCGCTTCTTCAGCAACTTCTTGTGTAGGCCCCGATCCCCGGGCTGGGTGAGATGCGTGGCGTCCACCCACACCATGTCACCTATTGCGTACCGGCGAGCACGATGGCGAGCGTCATACTGGGCCACTTGTTGCTGCTGAGCTACCAGCAACCTATCGCGAGCAGTCTGCAACTGCTGAACAAACTGCCGGGCGGTCTCGTGGGCCGTGCCTTTCTTCACGACGTCCCCTCTCCCCCCCCTTGGCACGGCCCCTACGAGAGGCCAATGCAGCTTCTATGAAGAAGTCGAGCTGCGACGCCGGGGCATGCCCATAGCAAAGCTCGAAGGGTGTGAATCCAGTAACCGCGGACCTGGAGTCGTTAATGGCGTACTCCACCGGGGTCAGGGAAGATATCTTACCCCGATTGGCCGGCCCCGGGCCGAACTGAGTCGCCAAAATGCGGCCCGGGCCGAAGAGGGACCGAAAGAGAAATTGCTTTGGGGCCGAACCAATTTGGCGCAAATTTCTAAAAATTTGATGAAAATTTTGCGATTTTTGCATTTTCCCATACTTAAGATTAAAATTTTCGCGGGCATTTTGTAGTTCGGACCGGGCGGGCCGAAGACGGGCCGAAAGAACTTTTGATTTGGGGCCGTACCAGCTCAACGGAAGATATCTTCCCTGACCGGGGTGCACCATAAATCCCAGTCTGTCTGGTTTGCGTCAACGTAGGCGCGCAACATGCGCTCCACCGTGTGGTTTGTGTGCTCCGCTTGGCCGTCCCCTTGTGGATGGTACGGCGTAGTGGAGGCCACCTGCACCCCCATAAGGCGATGCAATTCCATATGAAAGGCGTCACGGAAGCGGGAGTCCCTGTCACAAATGATCTTCATAGGAGCACCGTGCAGTCGCCAAACATGGTCGAAGTACATTCGTGCCACTTGCTCAGCCGAGCTGTCGGAGTACAGCATGGGGACCACGTGCACCATCTTGGACAACTTGTCCGTGAACGTGGCGAAGGCGTCGTAGCCCCGCTCCGTGCGTGGCAGTCCTGTGACGAAGTCAATGCTCACCACCTGCCACAGCCTGACCGGGACTTGGAGGGGGTTCAGCTGGCCATCCGGATAGCTGTTCCTCGGGCGGGTCTGCTGGCATATCAAGCACGAGCGGGCCCAGTCGGTGACGTCCTTGTTCATGCGGGGCCACCAGAACCGCCGCACTATCCGAGCAAGAGTCTTATCTCGCCCGGTGTGCCCCGCCGCGGGAGACTCGTGCGCTTCACGCATGACTATCTCTCGAAGGGGAGAGTCGGACGACAACACCAGCTGGTAGCGTCCCTCCGCGATGCGCCAGATCATGTCGTCAACCATGCGGAAGGTGTCCGTGCGCTGGTGCGGGGCGGCTAAAAGCTCTTCCTTTAACATCGTGAGGTAAGGGCTACGCTCGTACTCCGCGCGTAGTGCTTTTACGAACTGGCATGCCTTCAGTGGTCCTTTGGCTGCGCGCGCCTTGGCTGCTGGCCCCGTCGTAACCATAGGCTCGCTTGCACCTTGAGCTGCAGGCGCACGGGCATTCGTCGTTCGAGGCCGAGTCCGGCTGGCCGCTGGCGCCCACACCAGCAGCACGGGCCACCGCAGCGCTGGTCGGCCTCCATCTGGTGACTCAAACAAGCATGTAGGGTGACCCTTGGCATCCTTGAGGTCGAACACCTTGACCACGTGCAGGCCGTACTTGGGCTGGATAAGGGTGCGCCAGGACGCGTCATAGTCCGGCAGTAGGAACATCGCCGACGTGTTCTCTGGGTCGGCGCGCCACTCGGCCATGAAGTGGCGTAGGATCCTCTCAATGAGGTTGATATCCTTGGTGTAGGGGGGGTTGCACCAGACGTGCTTTCCCCGCCATTGCTGCTTGAGGCACTCCGTCCAATAGGTGTCCACTTGGCGGTTGACGCCCATGGAGTCACAACACGCGTCCACGTCGAACGGGCCGTACTGCGCTGAGATCTCTTCGAACTTCTCCTTTACCAGTTTCCAGTCTTGCCGGTCTACCAAGTTATCGTAGTGGGAGCTTGACGCGGGAGGGGAACTTTGTTTGCTGGGAGGGGAAGGACTAAGAGGAGTTGAGGGGGTTGGAGAGGGGGCTTGCTCCGGTTGCGAGCGAGAGCGAGTGGTGACGCCAGCAAGGGTGGCTTCATGCAAGGCGCGCTCCGCGGTGTGCAACGTCTCAGCTGCGTCTTCCCACAGGTCGGGGGTTTCCACTCAGGTGAGCCCATTCAGATGAGTGAGCTCCCCGACGACCAACGGAGGGCTGACCGGAGGTACAGACTCGTCTTCAGAGTCGGAGTAATCAAACGTGGTGTCGAGCACCGAGATGGGGTCTTCACGGATCTTGACTTTAGCGGGCTCCTCGGACGGCTCTTCGTCGGTGTCATCCTCGTCGATTGCACCGAATACTGAGGTGGGATCGGCGGGGGTCGAGCTCTCAGCCGGCTCCCTTGGCACACTCTGACGAGGCTCGTCTGTATCCCGGTCGACCACGCCCTTCTCCTTGAGCCCCTCCCTGGCGGATGACTGCTTGTAGTCTGGTCGTCTGGATTGGGCGTCCGGAACCACTAGGCATCGGCCAGGTACGTGCTCCATTTGGTGCACGCCCACTTCCACCAAGTCCTCATACCAGCGTGCCTGGCGTCGACTCAGCTCCCGAGCCGGTGCGAAGAGCCACTGCAAAGGTTTGTGGTCACCCATGAGTTTGAAGTCGGTGAATATAAGGTAATGCCTCCACGTCACTGTGGTGCAGTGGTGGATAGCGCACAGCTCCCGCTCCCCAGCGTGGTAGTTCTGCTCGGCCGAGGAGAATTGCCTGCTCTCGAAAGCCAGCGGTTGAAGACCTCGCCCCAGGTCTTGCATCAGCACGCCTCCTAGCGCGACCGCACTGGCGTCGGTCTGCACGCAAAATGGGCGAGACCCATCGGCTGCTGAGCGCTGGTCCGGTAGGGCAAGGATTGGCGCCGAAATCAATGCTGACTTCAATCGTTGGAAGGCTTCTTTCTCCTCCTTGCCCCAAGTCCACGGCACTCCCATCTTCGTGAGGCGAGTAAGAGGGTGGGCAATGTGAGCGAAGGACTGGATGTACCGCCGGTAAAAGCCACACATTCCAAGGAATTGGCGCACGTGGGTGACAGACTCGAGCTCTGGCCAGTCGCGAACAGAGGCCACTTTGTCGCGTTGGGGACGACAACCTTCCTTACTGCACACATGGACAAGGAAGCGTACTGCTCGCATGCACAGCTTCAACTTGCTTCGCTTGAGGTATACTTTGTGCTGGCGACAGGCAGCTAGTACGGCACGTACATGGCCGGCATGCTGCTCAGGTGTGTCACTGAAAATCATGATGTCGTCCACGAACACTCTGCAGAAGGGTAGGTGTCCGAGGTACTGCGTCATCATTCTTTGCCACGTGCTCGGTGAGTTGCTCAGTCCCATAGGCATGACCAGCCACTCATAAGCTCCAAAGTGGGTGGTCATGGCTGTCTTCTCGATGTCCTCCTCAGGGAAGATATCTTCCTGGGATTGGCCGGCCCGGGGCCGTGTCACGGAGGCCCGGGCCGAAGGCGGGCCGAAGGAAAAGTTGCGGATGGGCCGAGTCGCATTGAGGGGAAAATCGATAAATTTCCAAAATTTTATCGATTTTTGACAAATTGTCATACTTAAAATTAAAATTTTGGGTTCGGGCCGAGACGGGCCGAAATGTGGCCGAAGTAAATTCCCAATGCGGGCCGAGTCACCTCCGCGGAAGATATCTACCCTGGCCCTCCTGTTCCATGGGAACTTGCCAGAATCCCCACAAGGCGTCTGCAGTGGAGAAGACGGTTGCTCCTTGTAGGTCATCGAGGAGGGTTTGCACGTCAGGAAGAGGGTACTTGTCCTTGACCGTGATCTCATTTATCGACCTGTAGTCGATAACCAGGCGCAACTCCTTAGGGTTGCTCGGCTTCGGCACCATAAGTACCGGACAGCCCCAGGGAGATGCTGATGGACGGATGTACCCCTTGGCCAACAGCTCGTCAAGTTGTGCACGAAGTTGCCGAAGCTCCTCTTGCGACAACTTGTAGTTACGCCGATGTAGCGGTTGTCCACTCCAGTCGGATCGCAAGCGAATGTTGTTCTTGTAGTCGCGGCTTTGGACGGAGTCAGGCAGCTCCGTACATATGACGTCCCTGAACTCCTCCTCAAGGTCGCGCAGCTGTTGCCATATCTCTGGGGACACTGTCTCGTCAATCTCGTCCGGCTCCTCCTCTTTCATGGCGTGGGGCTTGGGCGGCGGTGACGGTGATTCCTCAGCCACTGGAGCGGCCTGCTCTTGAGATAAACCTTTCATATGGGGCTTCTCGTCGCTCCAGCGCACACGCTTGCGCCGCGGCCGACGTTCGCGGAGTAAGCGCCTTCCCTGCTCCAGCGCGGCTGCGGCTTCGGCATGCCAGGTGGGTGGTTTCCCTTGCGCATGGTCGTCGATTGCCTGGGCACGTACGTGCTCAGGTAATAGAGCAAATGCTCCCAAAGCTTCCCGCTTGCTCTGGAAGAACCCCAGATGTAGGTTGTTGGATGGCGCATTGTCCGCAGGGGGACCAACAGCACCCTCCAGAGCGACCACGTCAAAGTTTTGTGGGCGGGTGGACTCCACTGATGCGTAAACCTTATCCAAGTGGTCCTCGACACTGGTGCCTGGGCTGGGCCGCACAGATTCCCGGAGGAGTAGAGCGTCCTCGGCTTCGGAGTCGGTGTCTGACGCGGACATCAGCGCAGGCGCGTCCGTTTCACCCAGATCCGCTTGGGAGGAGTCCATGGCGCCCGCGACTTGGGCGTCTTGCTGCTCAGAGCTAGACGTGACGCGATGCTCGGACGAAGCGTCCTTGGGCTTGGTGTTGGTCTCGGCGTCGGCATCTCTTGCCTGGGTCACAGCCAAGGTCCTCCAAGGATGATATCCACGCAAAGATCAATGGGCATCACTCTGAGCTCCAATTGCTTGACGTACAACCCCTTGGTGGTCTCCGCTTGCAGTCGAGGGCGGACGCACGTGTTGACATCGTACGACGCGCCGTCGGCTACTCGCACTCGCATGGGGTTTTCGTGAGGTCGAGGCGTCAAGGATGGAATGCTGCGTACAGTCTTATCCGAGATAATGTTGGTGGAGCACCCAGTGTCCACCAGCACCTTTACACGACGACCGTTCACGTACGCCCAGAACAACAACAAGGTGGGGGCCTTGGAATTGTTGATCTGTCGAGGTGGTGCTCGCGATGTTGATACAGCCGCCAAGAGATCACTCCAACCAGGGCTCATGTCCCCACTGTCGGTGATGCTGTTGAGCTGGCACTCGATGGGGTCGTCCTTGGCATGAGGGTCGCCTAGGTCAAGAGGGTCGTCCATGTCAGAGTCCCATGGTAACTCGTAGGTGCCTGCATCGGCCAAGAGCCCTTGAGCGGTGGCTGTCTGCACCAGGTCCCTGGGTGGGTAATCAGGTGGGTACAAGGCCACTTGGATGACCTTGTCCTTCGCTGCTCGCGCCATATCATTCGTCGCCAAGTCACTTGCGTACTGGAGGAGTCCGTCTTCTACTTCCTCTTGCGCTTGTTCCTTGGCTAAGATGTGCAGTAGCTCTTCGTCTATAGGAGAGTCCCGCTCCAAATATGGGAGGCCACTGGCGTAATCCCGCTTAAGCTTCTCTCGTTGGCGAACCTTCTCCAGCCCACTGAGCCACCTCCTCCTTGGAGCTCCTTCAGCTCGAGCTGCATGGGTCGGTGATAGCCATGGTCGGGGGCGGTCACTCCGTGTGGTTGAGGTTGCCTCGACAGTCGTGTTGTCGTTAGGTGAGGGCGTACGAGGTCGACGCCCAAGCTGGATGTCTTGACGCCGTCGTCGGTATTCTTGCAGCCTTTTAAGTTTGATAAGGGCTGCGGGTAAGGGTGATCGAGCTCGAGCTTCTCGCTTGTTGGTGGTAACCGCGCTGTGCGTTGGTGACCGCGTGGGTCCTCGGCTGCTGCGTCGATGCCCGGCTCTCCAAAGCGGTGGGCTCGTGCTCCGCGGAGGTGTACGGGGCGGTGCAAGGTCCGTTTCCAGAGCCTTGATGGAGGACCTCAAGCCCCGTGTGCCCACCTTGGAGCGTAGAGCGCTCGTCCCTTGCCCTCGGACAGCTCGAAATTGCCAACCTTGCAATGGTTGGCCCGTTGGCTCCAAGTGCACGCGGTAGCTCTCGGTCACCTTCAGGGTACGTCGGTGCCGTTTCTCAACGTGCTGGGAGTCGTCCTGAGAGGTCCTCGCTCGTACACACTGGAGACTTGGCTTCCTTGCGAAGACGAGCTTCGACCACTTGACGCTCCGGCGCGGGAGGAGGGCTGGTCATCGCCCGCGAGGGTAGCATGTTGAGCTCATCGGAGTCTAGGTATCCTGTGCAAGGAGCACTCCGCCTTTGACGTCGACGGGCTCTTCTCCACTTTTCCCGCAACTGTTGCTCCGAGAGGTAGGAGGGGGGCTCATCGCGGGGATGTGGGGTTCCACAGCCCGAGCTCATTAGGACTTGGAGGGTACTCCGAGCTCGAGGGAGTCCTCCGCGGCAAAATCCATTAGTTCCTTTGGCAACACCGCGTTGAGCACGTCGCAGTATTCATCCGTTTCCACTTCGTGCGTGATCATGTCCAAGGTTTCAGCCAGAAGTGCTTTGGCCCACTCCTTCTTACGAAGAGCAGCCTGTGGGCACTCTCGAGCATAGTGCTCTTTGCTTTGGCACAACCTACAGCCAGTGTACTCCGGGGAGCCCAAACGTTGCCCAGTAGGAGTTGCACCCGCGGGACGATCTTCGGCTAGAGCTAGAAGCTCCTCCGAGACCTCCACTGCTGCCAGTAGCTGCACTGGTGCTCTCCTACTCGTCGCGTTGCTCAAATGCAACTCCGCCTCAATGGCGTATTCCAGCGCTAGGCGTCGACTGGCTGGAAGGGCGCGGTCGAGGAGGATCAAGGGGGTCCCCTTCCGCTCTGCAATCTCGAACGCTTCCTTCCGTACCTCCGCGGATAAGCCCGAGAGGAAGACGTCCAGGAGGTCGGATTCCGGAACCGGAGTGGTGAGCTCGTGTGTCGCCAACATGGTCACCACGCGATGGGCTAGATGTAGTCCATCCCAAAACTCGCGCACCTTGCGCGGTGTCGCCATGCGTCCTTGAGTTTGGCGCACTCGGCGTAGGAACGAGCCCAAGGTGGCCATTTCACTCTTCAGCGGCACGACCAGCTTCGCCAGCGGCACGATGACCTTCTCAAGGTTCAACGACTTGTCCGCTTCGGCATCCAGGAGAACCCCTCGCAGCTCCGTTCCTTCGGAGCTAGGTGTAGGGAAGCAGTGCTGGGTGATCTCCTTCAACAAAATATGCACCGAGAGAATCGGCTCTCCGAACTCGAATGCTCCGTTGAGCACGTTGCATGGGGTGTTCATCGCGAGGAGCACCACCGGAAGGGTTAAGCACCTGTCGAACTCGTCCACGAATCGTAACAGCGGGCCGAAGGGGTTTGTGGGCCCCTCCAACGGTGCTGAGTACAAGGACATGATGTCCTTCGCGGCCTTGAGGGCATATGAGTGTCTGGTGTACTCCTCCCTTTGCTGCCTGCCATCATTGTACGAGGACCTCCTACTCGAACCGAAGCTGTAGGACGTCTCATCGTCGGGCGGGTCGTCACCGCCTCCGCCCCCGCCATGGCCGCGACGTCCACCTTCAGGATTCCGCGAGGGTTCGCTAGGTGCGTCAGAAGTGGGGTCGTCAGGCGGCTCATTCCCCCCCCCTTGATGGCCACCGGGTCCTCCCGGGTCGTCACCGTCGTCATCACCATCACCACCTCCGTCACCGCCGCCTTCGCCGCTACGCACTGGAGGCGGTTTCGGGTTCACCGATGGAAACCGGTCGAACGCACCAGGCCAAACTCCCCGTGTGCAGTATATACACAACGGCACGAGTTGGGTGCTTTCTGACAAGGTTGGAAGGGTCGCCACCTCGCAGCTCCATATAGCTACAGGAGGTTGCGGGGTACGGGTGCATCTCGAGCACGGAATGTTGGTGGTGCTGGACGCGACCTCGTTGTGCACGTTGAGAATCACGGCCTTGCCCATGTGAGGTGGCGAAGGGAGTTCAGAGGCAGGCGCCTCAGAGACTGGTGGTCCGCACCCTGACGCTAGATCGTGCTCCCGGTACTTTCTTGCGACGTCAAAGAACATGCGCTCTGCCTCCAGCTTGTCCGCGTGGCCCGCCAAGTGCTTTTCCACGTGTGCACGAATAGCCACGACAGCAGGTGCACTGATGGACCTCCAGTCTAGCTTGGCAAGCCGGTCTCGTACACTTGTCGTAGGGGAGGATGCCTGCACGATAGGGTCGAACGTCACTCCTTTGTGTTGATCACGTACGTCAACAGTCGTGGCTGACGAGGGCACCACCAAGGCTTCTCCTTTTGCTCTGGGAGCGTCGCTCGTCACAGTCGCGCAACTCACAGGGGTGGTGAGCGGCTGAGCGTGCTCCTCTAAGCTCGCGCGGTCATCAGCAGCTTTGAACGTGGCCTCCACCACTGAGCGGCTCTCCACCACCTGTTGCTCCAGTAATCGCTGATCTTGAGCAGCCTGGTCAAGTTGTTGGCGCTGCTCTTCTGCGACTCGCTGAAGCTCTTGAAGCTGTTGGTCATGACGTGCTACTTGCTCGCCAGCGGCCTCAAGTGCAGCTTGTTGAGCTTCGTGCTGCACTTCCATCAAAAGCTCCTTCTGTACGCGAGCAGATTCCTCCGCAGCCTTCTGCATGGTCGTTTGAAGTGCAGCGAGTTGAAGCTGGTGAGCGGCTGCAGCTTCCAACACAACTTTCTCGGACTCCTCCCGCAACTTTCGTAGTTGCTGCTCATGTCGGTTTGCTTGAGCTTGGCGTCGACGTTGGCGCCCTCCTTTACTACGAGAGCTTCTAGACGAAGAGGCATGCGAGGTGTCGGAGGAGAGTGACTCGGAGTGGATGGTACAGGATGATGATGATGTGGTTCCCATCTCATTGGAGTTGTATGAAGCTTCAGACAACGTGCTATGGTCGCCGCCACTGCGGCGTCGAGCTTTAGCGAGTTTGCGCTTGGTCACTTTCCGTTGCTTCCGCTCTTGCTTCGCCATCTCCTTCTGGTGGGCTACTTCCATTAAAGCCTGCATGCGGACTCCACGTTCTCGTTGGGTAGGTCGTGGGGCTGCTGAGGCTTTTGAGCGGGACGGCGGTGGCGCATAGATAGGTCCATCATCCTCAACATCCGTCGTGGGGTCATCCTCGGACGATAAAACCTCATAGGGGTTGCGGTCCGGCACGGTTCGTACTCCCTGCTGTGGGACGTGGATCTCCAAAGTGGTTGTACGCCTCAATGTTCTAATCACGTCCTCAACGTCCACTCCCAACTTCACAAGCCTTGCAGGTCGGTTGGCTGGGATGATTGTGACCACAGCTCGAGTGAGGTGATGATGATGATGGCCCGCTGAGGCGACGTGGGATAAGAGCAGCCCACGCGATGGGATCACACGCTGCTCTCCACCTTTCGTCTTGAGGTGAGCCTCCCATCGTCCCATGTGATCGCGGCAATCGCGTTCTCCTCGCCACTCAGGCGGCGCAAATGTTTACGTAAAGTCGCCCATTGGTTTGGAGTCACGTCAGGGATGTCCGTCAGTGCTGCCCACTCGTGAAGGGCTTTGCGCCTCACGTGCTGTTTGCGTTGTACCGCAAAACGTGTGCACTTGGACGCAAAATCCACGATAGCTCTCCACGCCTTCACACACTTTTCCGCGTAGAACATGGATAGAGCGTCGTTGCACTTCGTGATCTCGAGTTTGATCTCTTTTACACGACGTGTTTCCTCTCGCCAGGCGCCCAAGAGTACAGTAGAAATGCCAAATGCGAGTTTGCTCGCATAATGTTCTCCTGACGTTCGTGTTGGACTTGCTCATGCCATGCTGCAAAGAAAGTGGCAGTCCGCACGAGGCGGGCTCGTAGGCGCCATGCCTTGAAGACTGGAAGAGCGCTACCACTATATACTCGCGCCTTCCAAGTGCTCCACCAGCTACGTAGGACGTATTGAGCCAAGATGTCCACTGCCACTGCTTGGCGAGCAAGTTTGACGCTTGTGCCAGACAGGCGTCGTTCGCTACCCAGAGGCACGCCTTCGCGCTTGTGCGCCGACATGTCACTACCAGTGGGTAACTCTGCAGCACGGTGCTCTACTACAAGTGTTTGATCAACTACAGCTTCATTTCGAGGAGGTGATTCCAAGGAATATGGGGTGGCTATAGCGACCGTGTTGGTTTCCTCGAAAGCTGGTTGGCCACGTCGTGGAGTAGCGCGAGCCAGAAGAGCGCGTTGTTGCGGTGTAGAGTACCGCTCAAACATGCGGACGGTAGCGGACACCTGGCCAGGTGTGTCCCGCGGCTCGTTGGTAAAGCCCATGGGTGTGGCGGGCAGCGACGCTTGTGAGTCGCGTTCTCCTCGAGGCACTGGCGCGCTTGAGAAACGCGCGTACTGCCCTTCAAGAGAGCGTTGCACTCCTTCTCCCCCCCCGCTGCCTCGCCGCGCCCCGGCAGGCCTGCCCCCAGCTCGCGGAACAAAGAAAGGAGTGGGTTCCAAAGCCGCAAGCTCATCCCGCACCCCAGGCTCAAACGGCCGAGCCGAGCCCGAGAGCCTGGAAGGCCCAGGGGAAGCCCCCGCAGCACCAGGGCTGCCACTCCGCCAAGGCGGCAACTCACGCTGCGACCGAGAAGAAGACATTCAAACAGTCGCCAAAGTTGGTGGAGAAACGCGGCAATCCGATCCGGAAAAATCTGCCAGCGCTTCCGCCGGACAGGCGTAAGTATGAAGAGCGAAGACGCAGAAGCTGCCCAAAAGCAGATAACCAACTGCTGCCACTAAATTCCAACCAAAGCCTTCCAGCGAACCCGAAGAGTTAAGACGAAAACAAATTGAGCAAAATTGGTCAACGATCGGCCCACAGAAGGCAAAGTAACGTTACAGCGCAATACCACCCAGGGTTAACCACTGTCAAGAACGCTGGAGCGTCGCAGCGCTAAGGGCAACACAAGTAAGCATCATCTGCCAATTTGAAGAACATTTCCGAATTCCGCAACACAAATTTGTGCAATCCCACGCAGCCGCAAAGACACCTGACGAAGAATACGCACGCAAGTAGAATAGCGCCAATTTGAAGCTGCATCACGTTAATTCCCAACCAGGCGAGCCAAAAAAGAACGCTGCATAATCAACCCAGCTGCAGAGCAAAGAGTTGACAAGGATCCCGCGGAAAACCTCGACCAATCGGCACAATCACCAAGAAGAATTAACGGCGTAAAGCTGCCAACGAGCAAGAAAACGCTGAGCCGTCGACCAGTGCGTCTGAGCGCAAATATGAAGCCCAGCAGCCAGAAGTAGAATCTCAAATCCCGCAAAGCCGGTCCCCAAGGAAGAATTACAATTCCCGACACAATTTGCACCGTGAATTCGCCAGTCGCGCACGCAGACGGAACGCAGAAAGGATAACGCAACGAGGCTAAAGACGCAAATAGCTGTTAACTGGTACACTGCACAAGTCGCAATTCTCTAATCCTCACAGATCACGACGCCACGAAGAATTAAGTCTCCATTGACAATTGAAAGATAAGATACAACGTCAAAAAGCGCCATGGAGGCCAGCAAGTGAAAAACGACTGTACCCACTGTAGGTGGGCACTTTTAGGCCCTAAAAGTGCCCGATATCTGGAATCCAGTGTAAACCATCATCTCGCAACGCGCCGAAGAAGAAATTCAATCCAGATTGGCCATAAAAGACAACTTATTTGAGCATTGAGCACCAGCTAGCCGAAAGGAACTGAAGCGAAGCTGCTGGCCAGTGAGGCCCGGGGTACCCGTAACGCACTAGCAGTGCGAGAGCTCAAATATCATCCGAAGATTAGGAGAACACATAAATTCGCCCGAAAAGCTACAATTGTAAATCAGAAAAAACGTGTGGAAGCGGTGGTGGCGGTGGTGCGTAGCACTATGATACCATTTTGTGGGAGGCGGCTGTAACCCTCCTCACATAACAGACACTGTAACTACTTGTGATGGGACTCATATAAAGCAAGGTTCTATATTATGCTTTATAAGGTCATGGTGAGCTATGTCACTCTTAGGATCTATGTCCCGACTTACTACATATACTTGCAGGTAAGAATTAGGTATGTGTTTGACTTTTTGCCATGCGGCTGTTTTTACTCTAGAAATCTCTCCTGTTTCTTTGGCCTTGGCCATTACTTATTCACTCAGCTCTCTGAGGTAATCCTAGTCAGCATGGCCAAGTCTCATCAACCTATCATATGCTTGTACTGCATTATCATGTGCCAGTATTCTTCATGACACATTATTACACAGTACAGTAGTACTGTGTACTCCCATATAAGGGGGGTCTCTTCCTCAACAGGGGTTTCGGGCGCTATGTAATGTTGTAAGGCGCGTATGACACTGCTGAGTCATCCGCGCATGACACCGTGTGTTGTCCTAGCACAGAAGTGCTGGGTGAACAAAACTTTGTGGCCAAGCGGTTTTTCGCGAACCAGGGATTCGTTGTTGTGAAGTTCAAAAACGGAGCCGGACACCTCACCAGCTGGCGAGGTGCGTCCTAAGGTGTTGAGAACGCCACGAAGAGTTCCTCGTGGTTTGCTGGTCGTGGTGGCACGGTTAAGGAGTCGAAGATAGAGTGCTCGCGGAATTAGGACGAGCGAAGGTTCTTCATCAGGTGAGATTAGGCGCGGTTAATCTGGCGGCGCACTGCAGGTGAGAAAGTGAATTATAGGCACGTCGAAGCTGGCGAAGGTGCACATGGCACCTGGCTCACGCACGCACCGTATAAAGCGCTGCTCATAACCGGATTGATTCCATGATTGGTGTGCACTGCTTACACACTATATCGTGTGTTAAGCATCTGTTCGCATGATGAAGCAATAAAGGGAGCATGTCGTGACACAGCCCGGCAAGACCCCCGGTCACGCTATCGGGGTTTAAATTTGTGAACCGTTGGGTAAATGGTCATATGCTATGGGTTGCTTTGATCGCCAATCAAAGCAACCCATATATAACATATTTCCGGTTCCGGACATGTGTTCTTGGATTTAGGACCTCCCATACGTCCGGCGGAAGCCATATGCTTAGGGGGCAAATGGTAGCCCCGGCACGGTATGTTAACTACGTGGGCACCTGGATGGGCCAAATTCGACAGCATATCTCAATGTTTATCCCGTCCTTCGTTGTCTCCCGTGCCTTCTGTGTTGGATTCTGGTGCTGACAAATCGGACGACCTCGACACGTCGGACGACAAGAAGCGTATTCCGATTGTTTATATTTCTTTTTATCAAGCAATGCAAATCTACGATTGTGAAATAAATATTTTCAGCGTCGGCATAGATTTTAGAATTGAAATATTACATTCCAAAATTCAAGATATGAAGTTTATAAATATTTATAATAGGGGGGTGTGTCGTGACCGAACCGCGTTTTCGAATTTGATTTTGTTTGGCCATCAAGAGCTATAATTGATGGTAAAAGAACTAGAAAACTGACACGTATAGCAAACCCGACGAAATGTTTTTTTTTTGCGGAATTCGTGAGCGCATCGGAATACCCCGCATGTCGTATTCGTGCAATGTGTGCCAATCAATCCCGCACGTCGTGCCCCATCAATATTTAAATTTCTAATAAGTATGTTTATCCTTTCAATCGTTTAATATGGAGGCATGCAACCGTTGCAAGCACTAGCTAGTTGGTGAGCAATATTTTGCATGTCAGGTGCCATGTGTGGAATTGGGCCAAGTGTGGTTCGGCGATACCGATCAATGTCGCGCGCACACATTGAACGGAGGCCACCACACAAGATGCGGGTGGAGGCCCTGACCTGGCAAGAAACCGCGTACTAGGGGGGGCAAGTAGTACGACTGATGACAGCATCCTCATGGCGTTCTCATAATACCATCATGAGAAGAGAGGTCTGACAGCATCATGATCAGGTGACGACATATTGCAATGGTGTGCGGATATGGCAGTCGCATATGAATGATAGATCATATGGCGTATGCATGACTGATGTCGAATTGAAATTCGTAATTTCATATGCGGTTTCCGAAATAAACGCGGGTAATTCAACAAGGGCTGACTGGATCAAAGTGTTGCATGATCGCTGACATGCAACTATCTAATGACCGATGGCGCACCAGCATAGAATCCCACATCGCGATCAAGTGTGGCTTGGCGATATAGTAAAACTTAGCGAAGGCAGAGCTCGCCTTTGTTTTCAGTAATTCCGCAATCCTACAGCACGAGTCAAAGAGTGAACTGGATATTCGAGTTTGATACAAAGTGTACTATCTACATACGTGCGTAGTAGCCCAACAACAACTGGCATCGCGGAACGTTTAACGGGGCTCTACGCGGCCTGTGTGTCAATTTACAACGACGCACGTTCCGCCCGATTACCGCGGGCCCGAGCCTTTGCGCCGCCCTTCTTCCACTGCAGACGCGTTCGGGGAATATGCCGATATATGCTGGTAGTATATCCAGGAGTGAGCCGAAAACAGCTTGATTGTGTTTCAGAATATATTGATAAGTGAGGGGGAAATCGTCTGGTGCCGAAAATTGCGTGAGAGTTAAGAACCCGAACGGAACGCCCTGGCAGGGGGAAGGGCTGTCTGGAGCGAGCTTTCCTCGCTCCAGACAACACGGAAATCGGCCCGCCAAAACATGGAAATCGGGCCCCGTCAGGGTGATATCGGGAAATCGGCGTGGTCCAACTACAAGGTTGCATCCGAGGTGACGCTCTCGTCTGATACAGCGCCGCGTATGAAATACTGTAGGGGACTGGAGCTGATGACGGACTCGAAAGATGTAAATGGCAATTGAATACCTTGAAACGCAATCCATTCGAGAGTTTCTCATGAGTCGTGAACTATAATCGACTGTCACTTGCCTTGTGTCGGCTCGTCGCTAGCAAGTGGCCACATGCACTTTTGACTCTTTAGAATATTCACATATGCGCTCAAATGGCATTCAACCCGCTAGGAAAATGCTTGACTTTGGGGAAAGAATATTCCTTATTTTCAAAAGTTGTTGTGGGGAAATGTCCGAGCGCGCAGCTCGCTCGGAAATTTGCATTGATTAATTCCTGCTAGGACGGAAACTAACGACATGTGACACGGAGTGACACACACGGACAGCAACAGTACCCGAGTATGCACGGACTAATGTACTTATTAAGCATGGACCTACACCGAGGCTCTCGGAAGGGTTGCATAGCCTAATTCTATCCATCTCCACACGGTTTGGGGTGTGCAAGCATTTCAAAGCAGGTTCAGTGTTGAGTCACCAGTTCCCTCAGAAACTGCTGGCGGTACGTACCGTTGGCCAGGTAACCAGAGCAAGCAATCTACTCTATGATTCTGGGATAAGCAAAACAGACTATTGTAGGGAGTGATATAAATAAGTCGTAAAACACTGTGAACGCGGCGCCACTACAATACCAGAAATCAAGATTGGATATTGAAGGACGGATGTAGTTGAAAAAGAAACGGTCCAAAACAGTCCAAGGTCACCATCATATTTATGTCAAGGTCTGGGCGACGCTACGTGCCAATTTGTGCAAAAGTTCCAAAAACCCTTTTATTTGATAGATATTCGTATAGTATGTAGCCCAAATCTATGTAAACATCAAGGTATGGTTTACCGTCCGGTCTATGCGAACATAAATTGCGCGGGGGATTTGCACCGGTTCTGTGTTGCACGACTTTCCCGTCCGGCACCCACTACTTATATGAAGAGCAAGGTCACTTTCAATGCGCGGCACTTCTGTCTTGTACCCGAAAGTCCCCTACACGAGGAGCCCGGGGTAATGCGCGCAGTTGACCGGACGGGTGAAGCGTATCAGTCGGTTGACGGCACGCTGCGTATGCACAGCGTTCGCGCGGGGGTTGGTGAAGGGCGCCTCCTATTTCGGGACCGCTCTTGCTATTGCGCCCATTGCTATGCGCAATGCACACACCCGGTGCCGGACTCCTCCCGGTGCTTGGAGAAATCTCATGTCGACTCTTGGAGGGAGGTGGAGTTGCGTGCGGCGTCGGGAGCGGAAGCGAGACAAGTGCGCATGATGGTGGAGCGGTATGCGACGGAGGTGAGTTTGGAGGTGCGGTGGGGAAGCGTTTTTGCGGTGCGGGTCGAAGGGGACGCCGCACATTCCTACTACTTGGTCAAGGCCTTGGCCTCAAGCATGCAAGTAGATTGTGAAATGCAAGAGGATGACTATGGTGTCACACACGGTCCTGGCTCCTGGGTGATCTCCGGTCGATACTTTGAATGGAAGGATGAGGGGGAACGGGACGCATACGTTTTGGACACCTCCAAAAATGCTTCATTCCATGTGAGGCGGTGATAGCGACGGAGGTGCCCTTAATTCGGCTGGGTGCTGAATATTTCATATCGGATCGGACCCATCAGCGCCTGTTAGCGTTGGTATAGATATGGAAGTGATATAGACAAGATGTCCCCTTATCGTTTGTATTATTGATATGTAGCAATAACCTCGGATTTGATTCCAACAATGTTTTGTATGTACCTTCATATGACGCGCATACGAAAGATTCGGAGAGACGTTTCCACCTCGGGTGGGCACCCAACTGCCCGAAATCTGAGAGTTGAAAAAATAGTCAATCTGAAATATGATATTCTCATACGGAATAACAAAAAACAATAATTTTTCAAAAATTATTGTCTACTTCACATTCAACGCGGATGCGAACGATTCGGAGAGACGTTTCCACCTCGGGTGGGCACCCAACTGCCCGAAATCTGAGAGTTGAAAAAATAGTCAATCTGAAATATGATATTCTCATACGGAATAACAAAAAACAATAATTTTTCAAAAATTATTGTCTACTTCACATTCAACGCGGATACGAACGATTCGGAGAGACGTTTCCACCTCGGGTGGGCACCCAACTGCCCGAAATCTCAGAGTTGAAAAAATAGTCAATTTGGAATATGATATTGTCATACGAAATATGAAAAAATAAGTCATTATATATTATTAAATCCTCTTTTAAAAAAATATGCGCCTCTACATACTTAAGCTTACCAACTGATTTTGCAACCCATCCGGAGGTCGACATTAGCATAGACCCCACCAGAAGTTTTATTTGATAAATAGGTTGGTTGAACCTATCTAAACAAAAGAAACAAGAAAAATAAAAATAAAAAGAAAAGGAAAAGGAAAAAGAAAAAGAAAAAGAAAAGGGAAAAAAAAACACCCTTTGTCGGGATGTGGGGCTTTAAGGCGCCATGGCTGATTTTGTTTTTGGGGTCGCAATACATCATGAAAAACAAAATCAGCCTACGACTTGTCCTAACCGTTTGAGGCTCAAACCTTACAGAATCATCGAGAAAACCGTGCTGATGAGATAAGTTTGATGTGGTTGGGTTTCATCCCGAGCAAGGTTGGTTTAAACCAACCTCGACTTCCACCACCCAAGAGGTCATGAATTCGCCATGATCCCAAAATCAAAACAGCCTAAGACTTATGCTCACTCAATGCTCCTCAAACTTTGCATAGATGCCAAGGATGCAAACGTGAAATATATACGATAAGTTCGATATGGTTGGGTTTCATCCCAAGCAAGGTTGGCATACGCTGCTAAATATATAGGTTTGCTGATATATATCTATATAGTTGGAATTAACCCTGCGTGAGTTGAGGGTGTCGGAATCAGAACGGTACAGTGATCATTGATATAAAGAAAGGTAGACATAAATACCTAAGCTGTTTCGCACCTACGGGTGACGGTCACTCAGCCTACTAGAGGATGTGGCATGTGGCAGATTTGTGTGTCACAGTGTCATATCCAGCACACCACCTAGGGTGGTGACCGGAGCTAGCTAGGTGTGTGAAACACAGAACAAACTCCCTACTCAACTTCAGGAGGAAACTTCTGCTAGATATATAGGTCTGCTAATATATCTATATAGTTGAGATAAACCCTGAGTTGAGGGTTTCGGGATCAGAACGATGAAGTGTGTTGATATATAGAAAAGGTAAAGATAGATACCTAACGGTTGTTTCGCACCTACAAGTGACGGTCACCCAGCCTACTATAGGATGTGACACGTGACAGTTTGAAGAGTCACGGTGTCATATCCAGCGCACCACCTAGGGTGGTGACCGGAGCTAGGTGTGTGAAACTGTGAACAAACTCCCTACTTACCTTCAGGAGGAAACTGGGCACTAGCGGGGGCATTTACTCTTGGTCAGGGCGGTCCCATCTCACAGCAGAGTCTGCTATACATTGTAGTTAGTGCCTAAACCCCTAAACATAGCTCAATTCAAGAGCCCTTCTGCACATCTAGAAAAGCTAAATCCAAGCCAATTCAGACTAGGCAGGCACGGTGCAGCTGTCCCTCAGCCACTAGACGTGCTCGGAGCTGCCTGGCCAGCACGGAGTAAGGTCAACGTGCAGAAATTGTCGGCCTCCGAAGCCGGTGGTGAATCATTCGTGGAGGAAATTGAGGGACCTCCGATGTCGAAATCGCCCGTCGATCCCTCCGCCTCGTCATCGGACGTGTAGGGCGGCGGTGAATACGGTGGTGATTCAGGTATAGGTGAGTCAGGGTCCTGCAGTTCTGGTCCCTACGGTCCTGGAAAACGTTAGTATGCTGCTAACCAGAGCATATATCTTCCCAAATAATATTTTGCGGCCCGCAGTTGCAATTCTTTCAGGCCCGGTTTCGGCCAGCCCGGTCAGTCTCGAAAATTGCCCGCCGCAGGAGAATTTTTCGAATTTTAAGTATGGGAATATCATGAAAATCGAAAATTTCACGTAAATTTTGGAGATTTTCACCGTTCGTCTACGGCCCGCAGCCTGATCCAATCCCGGCCCGCTTTCGGCCCGGCGTGACACGCTACGGCCCCGGGCCGGCCCGCCACGGTAAGATATATGCCCTGCTGCTAACGACATGCTAAACGCGTGCCATGGACATGCTATGACATGCTAACGCCAGATAGGTGTTAGCATGCGTGCTAACGGCATGCTAAAGCCCCATAGGTGTGTTAGCATGTCCATGCTAAAGGCATGCTAACGCCACTGCGCCTTAAGCATGTGTTCGCGCCAACTTGAGGGGTAGTGAGTGGTGAGGCATGTGGGGGTGCGTAGATCACCAGGAACATGTTATATGGTGATTAGAAGGGCAGGGGAAGGATATGCCACGGAGTATGATGCGATTCGGGTCAGGTGGTAAGCGAGCGGAATTCCTCGGAAAGGTAGGGACGTTAGTATGTCGCTAGCATGTTCTTAGGACGCCGATAGCACGTCAGTGTTAGCATGTCATTATCACACATCAGACACTCTAAAGGCATGCTAACGCCACTGCGCCTTAAGCATGTGTTCGCGCCAACTTGAGGGGTAGTGAGTGGTGAGGCATGTGGGGGTGCGTAGATCACCAGGAACATGCTATATGGTGATTAGAAGGGCAGGGGAAGGATATGCCACGGAGTATGATGCGATTCGGGTCAGGTGGTAAGCGAGCGGAATTCCTCGGAAAGGTAGGGACGTTAGTATGTCGCTAGCATGTTCTTAGGACGCCGATAGCACGTCAGTGTTAGCATGTCATTATCACACATTTAACATTCTAATGTTATCCTATGCACTCAAAGAAGTCGGCCGTTGGGTCGAGAATAACGGCGGTCTCCATGCACGGATGTGGCACAATAACAACTTGTTGTTCTACTCGATTGGGTAATATGAATGGCTCCTTGTGCTCAAAGGCTGCTGGGTCAACGTGCGGGTTGAAGGTGTAGACCGTCCTAGTCAAATCATCCGGGCCGAGAATGGAGTTTCGTAGACGGTAGGCCTTGATCTGTTTCTCGGTCGGCTTTGCAAGCCAATCGCACTTGAGTAAGGTGTACAACTCTCCAGCAATCTCCACTCGCAGTATTTTGGTAATGCGGCCGTGCCTGCATTTCGCCAAGCCCACGATTGTGAAAACCACCATTGCTGGTCCAAATGCCCTTAATATGCGGTTAGGATGGTATCCTTGTGCTAATCACATGCTACCGAAACACTAAAGACATCATAACTGCACGATACATTGTCGTTGCTTCCTCACCTGTCGATTTCATCGGTTTTTGGCTCACCCTTCTCGTTGAAGATTACGTTCCCATCACTGTCCATTTCCTCATTCACGAAGAACGTACGAAAATAGCTATGCACGGTGCGCTTATTCCGATCGGTCGTAGCCGTGCGGTAATGGGCGTCGCCGATCTTAATGTGCGCGAAACTATAGCAAACCGGTGCCGGCCCCGCCATGAGCAACATCTCGTCCTTTGTGAACTTTCGGCCCAGCCATTCTGTCGGATCCGCATATGCTCCAAATATGGGTTCGCGTATGTGCTCAGGCTTACCCTCCTTTGTACAAGCCGCGAGCCTGTGTTTTTTGTTTCGCGCCCGCATCTTTGCATTCCATCTGTGCACAGTCATATATTGTCGTTAGTATGCTAAAGGCGTACTAGCGACGTAATAGCGGCGTCAGAACGTACAGGGCCAACAACTGCTCAGGAAATGATGGGATCACCTGCGCGCGTCCTCCGCATACTTCTCCCATCTCTCCACCAGGTCTCCATACGCCGGAATGTGAGTGCGCATCCAAACCTTAATGTGTTGGATTTCATCATCTCGCAAGACCACCCGCTTCCCCCTAGCCGATACCTCAACCGCAATCGCCCCGCGGCTCCCCATGGTCACGGCCGCCGGCACCCGGGCGGAGACGCCTGCCGTAATGAAAGTGATTATCCCACGCACCAGACGCAACAGCTTCACGCGACTGAAGTAATTCATTATGGCTGGAACGGACATGGAGTTGCTCCTCGCTAGGGATTTGATGTGGCCGTTCAAGGACTCAAAGGCGTACATCCACACTTCCCGCATTGGACCATACTTCTCAAGTTGCGTGACCATGTGAGAAAACATGTGAGTGTTAATAACACACCACATATACGCTGGTCCGGCCGCCTCCAAGTCCTTGAAAAATAGCTCTATTTCTCGTGCAAGTAGCCCCATATCCTGCACATAGCAGTATGTTAGGACGCCCATATATTGTGCTTAACGTGCTAACGGTATCATGCTTACCTACTAACGACATGCTAACAGATTACCTGAGGCCGCACTTGTTTCGTCGTCAGCTCCCGCACGATCATGGTCATTCGGCCCACTATCTTCGCCAATGGATTGGCGGGCTGCCCGTAATCTCGTGGCCAAGCGCAGACTGTCGCCATGGTACCGTTCTGCACGAGCTTCAAACCGTCATGAGCCCGAATGTGCTTGGCGGCTTTCTTATCGGCGGTAGTTTGTAGCAATCGTAAGTGACCACGCCCCCATCCCTCCGTCGCCCTGATGCTCCGCAAAAACAAGCGCGCGGTCTCCAAACATCGCTTCGTGGTGGACGTTTTGTTAGGGCGGGGTGGAATCGCGAAAGGTCCATGCGTCATCTTGTACACCAAAACCTCCGCCCCTGCGGCACAATTAAAAAAACATGAAAATATTGTTAGCATGCGTTTAGGCTGTCGGTAATCTTGCCACAACAACCTAACACAACCCTATGAACATGCTAACACGCGAATAGTTGCCTACCTTTACTATTCTTCACCTTGGTTGTGGCATGCCACGTGGGGTGGACACCATCCTCTCTCGCTTGCTGGCGGACGGCGTCGGTGAAGTCGACCCCGAGCAATGATGCGGCAATCCTGTTCGCTAAGTTCATGATGTCATGCATGCCATCCAGGATGAAATCACGGTAGAGCTTGAAGTAAACCAACCGAATAAACACGCTCAAGAACTTCACGCCCGTCTTTCTCATGCTCTCCTCCAAGGTCGCGCCCGAAAGTTCTGGGTCTCCACTATCCCGTAGATCTTCGTGCCTTGCGCCATGACGCATGTACTCGGCGTCCGTGCGCAACGGTTGAGTGCCTAAGCCGAAGTGAGAACAAAGAAATCGTCAAACATACGTCCAGAATGCATTCATGATACGGATAGCATGCCTTTAGCATGTTCGTACGATACCGATAGTATGCTAAGAACGTGCTACATACATACCTGGTGGATCTTGCTTGCTGAACATGTACACCATCTTGTGCAAACATGTTGCGAATGTCCCCCGGATCTTGCATACTAGGCACCCAGCGTACGAACCGACGTCCATGACTTGTGCGGCATCAACCGCTCCCTTATAGTCCATGAGTATGGCAAAGAGCATGACCTTCAACCGCACGTGCTCGTCGGTGTATGAGTCCCAACACACAAAGCCTTCGTCCCACAACTCCACGAGCTCATCCACCAGCTTGCCATACAGTAATTGGGAGTTCGCAGGGTGCTGTCCTTCAATGATTCCGTATACCTCCATGTTCTCATACTTGGTGCGAAGCTCCGGAGGTAGGTTCAAGATTTGAAAGTAGATAGGGAACACCCCCATTTTGTTTTGCCACAAAGCCGCCCCATCCGCACTCAACAGAATGCTCACGTTCCTGGCCTCCTTGAAAAAATCGACGTGTCGCACGTTCTTCCGCTCCTGCCATTCCTTACCATCTGATGAAGGCATAGAACACGTGTAAATGAGTTAGACATGCTAAACACACGCTAACGACAGGCGTAAGACGTCGTTTACATGCTAACCACATGATAACGGGGTACTGTGTGGAAGACTTACCCCAGATAGTGCGCACCGATCCGTCTGCCGGTGGAACGTGCCTGGAGTGAGCGAGCATCATCTCCGCGGTGTATGGATTTGCGTACACACGTCTCAGCAAGTCCGCAACATTCCACCAAAAGAATTGTGATCGCGCTTTCTTGCCCTTCCCCGCGTCCACTTCCCCCATCTCGCCCAATGCCTCCCACCGGGGCTCATTGCACTTCGGGCACACGTCGGCGGTGGCGTACTCTCCCTCGAAGAACACGCATCCTTTCACACATAAGTCAACCCTGTTGCAGGGGGCGTCGAACACTTCGAACTGTTTCCATGCGGCTTTGAAGTTCGTTGGAAAGGTTCCCAAATGTTTTCCGAAATGTTCATGAATGATGGCGAGGAGCTTGTCAAACGAGTCTCGCGACATCTTGCCTTCGGTGTTCCATTCCAAGAGGTCGAGAAGCATCTTGAAGGAGTTAATCGGTGGGTGGCGCGGGTCTGCCACGGGGTTCGCGTCCATCTCCTGCGTGTGGTCACCATCGAACGCCGTGATCATTATATAACAATCGGTGTCACAGTGCGTCCCTAGCACACTTGGATCATGCTAAAGGCATACTGTCTGTATGCTATCAGCATGCCAACACATATGTGCTCACCTCTTGCTGCCCGGCCATCAACCTCTTGATCCCTGCGATCAACTCGGCCGTCGCTGTTCTCATGTCGTCCATGATCGCATCGTCTGCATCCATCCGATCGTCGTCGCCTTTCATAGATCCGGCTTCGCCAATGTCATCACCCTCAACCTCGGCAAATGGATCCCCGCATTCCTCAAAGTTTTCGCCTTGGCATGATGCGAAATCATCGCTATAGGAGCGGTCATCGTCGAAACTTTCCAAATCCTCCTCGTGGATCGTCGGATCGTCGGAGCGGTCGGAATCCGCTACCTCACGATCGTCCACTTGAACCTGCTCGGGGAGTGGCGAAGGCGAGGCGGGCAGCGGGGAGTCGTGGCCGAGCCTGGAGATAGCACGCACTTATACTGCCGTTAGCCGGCATGCTGACGGCGTCTTAAAGGGACCCTAACGCCGACATGCAAACATTCCTAGGGGGGGGAAGGGGGGTCACCTCGCCAGGTTCACATCCCCATGACGCGGAGAGTGGTCGGGGAGCTCGGTCGTCTCGGGGTCATCGTCCAAAGCCATGTCCATACGCACATCCGGTACGGAGACATCTACCGCATCCGCGTAGGCACGTGCGCGGCGAATCCTTTTAAATAGCTTCCGGTGACGCCATACGGTTGTTTTACCCCACCACGTCGCCGTGCCATAGCACATGCCACAATCACATAGCAAGAATCCATCTTCTCGCAGTTCTCCCTCCCGTATTGCCTTTTCATGTGCGTCGTCTCGCAGCTTCCATGCCATCTCTAAAGGCGTCATGCACACATGTTCGGCCTGGATCTCCGTCGACACCGACCTGCGGATAGTATGTCGTTAGGACACGTTTGGTATGCTACAGGCGTGCTAACAATATACTAACGCCCGGCGATAACATCACGAGTAGGGACGCACCTCGCCAATTTGGCATCGTTATGGCCCATGAAGAGGTCGGCGACCTGGGGCTCGGCATCGACCTCCATCATGGATAAAGAGTCAGATTCGCCCTCTGCTCAAGGACGGGGACGGGGGGGGGGTGGTGTCGTCGTTGGGGTCGCCCATCGGCTCGGGGAGTGGCGAAGGCGAGGCGGGCAGCGGGGAGTCGTGGCCGAGCCTGGAGATAGCACGCACTTATTATGCCGTTAGCATGCCGACGGCGTCCTAAAGGGACCCTAACGCCGACATGCAAACATTCCTAAGGGGGGGGGGTCACCTCGCCAGGTTCACATCCCCATGACGCGGAGAGTGGTCGGGGAGCTCGGTCGTCTCGGGGTGTGGCAAAAGCGTGGCGGCTGGAGAGGCGTCGTCGTCCTCTCTCAAGGACGCGGGAGGGGTGGTGTCGTCGGTGAGGTCGGCCATCGGCTCGGGGAGTGGCGAAGGCGAGGCGGGCAGCGGGGAGTCGTGGCCGAGCCTGGAGATAGCACGCACTTATTATGCCGTTAGCATGCCGACGGCGTCCTAAAGGGACCCTAACGCCGACATGCACACATTCCTAGGGGGGGGGGAGTCACCTCGCCAGGTTCACATCCCCATGACGCGGAGAGTGGTCGGGGAGCTCGGTCGTCTCGGGGTGTGGCAAAAGCGTGGCGGCTGGAGAGGCGTCGTCGTCCTCTCTTAAGGACGCGGGAGGGGTTGAGTCCTGCATTGGGTCGCCCATCGGCTCGGGGAGTGGCGAAGGCGAGGCGGGCAGCGGGGAGTCGTGGCCGAGCCTGGAGATAGCACGCACTTATACTGCCGTTAGCATGCTAACGGGGTATCAAAGGACCCTAACGCCGACATGCAAACATTCCTAAGGGCGGGGGGGGGGTCACCTCGCCAGGTTCACATCCCCATGACGCGGAGAGTGGTCGGGGAGCTCGGTCGTCTCGGGGTGTGGCAAAAGCGTGGCGGCTGGAGAGGCGTCGTCGTCCTCTCTCAAGGACGCGGGAGGGGTTGCGACCTGCATTGGGTCGCCCATCGGCTCGGGGAGTGGCGAAGGCGAGGCGGGCAGCGGGGAGTCGTGGCCGAGCCTGGAGATAGCACGCACTTATTATGCCGTTAGCATGCCGACGGCGTCCTAAAGGGACCCTAACGCCGACATGCAAACATTCCTAAGGGGGGGGGGTCACCTCGCCAGGTTCACATCCCCATGACGCGGAGAGTGGTCGGGGAGCTCGGTCGTCTCGGGGTGTGGCAAAAGCGTGGCGGCTGGAGAGGCGTCGTCGTCCTCTCTCAAGGACGCGGGAGGGGTGGTGTCGTCGGTGAGGTCGGCCATCGGCTCGGGGAGTGGCGAAGGCGAGGCGGGCAGCGGGGAGTCGTGGCCGAGCCTGGAGATAGCACGCACTTATTATGCCGTTAGCATGCCGACGGCGTCCTAAAGGGACCCTAACGCCGACATGCAAACATTCCTAAGGGGGGGGGGTCCACCTCGCCAGGTTCACATCCCCATGACGCGGAGAGTGGTCGGGGAGCTCGGTCGTCTCGGGGTGTGGCAAAAGCGTGGCGGCTGGAGAGGCGTCGTCGTCCTCTCTCAAGGACGCGGGAGGGGTTGCGACCTGCATTGGGTCGCCCATCGGCTCGGGGAGTGGCGAAGGCGAGGCGGGCAGCGGGGAGTCGTGGCCGAGCCTGGAGATAGCACGCACTTATTATGCCGTTAGCATGCCGACGGCGTCCTAAAGGGACCCTAACGCCGACATGCAAACATTCCTAAGGGGGGGGGGTCACCTCGCCAGGTTCACATCCCCATGACGCGGAGAGTGGTCGGGGAGCTCGGTCGTCTCGGGATGTGCGCGGGTAGGCTCATGATCACTGCCTTCGTCTTGGGCGTAACTCCAATTTGCCGGTGCCCCTTGGAAGCCCGTGGACATACAATGATCAACCCAATCAAAGAGGTCGTAGAAAACGTGGACCATCGCAGCCAACGTCATGAGCTCATGACCCCGTCCGTTGCCTCACATCGAAAAACCTTGCCCGCGAACCGCACCTCTAGTAACCGATCCGCGCAAAAGGTTGTATAGGAGGGCTCATGCATCTGGTCCACCAAGTCACCAACAAGTATCGATGCCCAAGGGTCATGGTAGGCTTTGCGATATTCCACGGTACATCCTCGCACAAGATTGCGAAGTCGATTGTCATACTGCTCGTCGTCGCCCTCTCTCAAAGACGCGGGAGGAGTGGTACGGTCGGTGCTGGAGTCGGAGTCGTCCTCTCTCAAGGACGGGGGAGGGGTGGTGTCGTCGGTGAGGTCGCCCATCGGCTCGGGGAGTGGCGAAGGCGAGGCGGGCAGCGGGGAGTCGTGGCCGAGCCTGGAGATAGCACGCATTTATAATGCCGTTAGTATGCTACAGGCGTGCTAACAATATACTAACGCCCGGCGATAACATCACGAGTAGGGACGCACCTCGCCAATTTGGCATCGTTATGGCTCATGAAGAGGTCGGCGACCTGGGGCTCGGCATCGACCTCCATCATGGATGAAGAGTCAGATTCGCCCTCTCTCAAGGACGGGGACGGGGGAGGGGTGGTGTCGTCGTTGGGGTCGCCCATCGGCTCGGGGAGTGGCGAAGGCGAGGCGGGCAGCGGGGAGTCGTGGCCGAGCCTGGAGATAGCACGCACTTATTATGCCGTTAGCATGCTAACGGAGTATCAAAGGGACCCTAACGCCGACATGCAAACATTCCAAAGCAAGGGGGGGGGAAGGGGGGCTCACCTCGCCAGGTTGCTGGCATCGATGGAGGCGGCGACAATGTGCATGATTTTCGCGGCAATGGACACGAGACAATCTGCCACTTCACGTTCCCGTACTTGTATGGAAAATGCGTGGTCCCCGTACATTACCTTGCCTGGTTCTTCAACCAAAATGGACGGGATTGGCAACCATGTCGGGTAGCGCCGTTGGGTGGTTAGCATTTCTAGTGCGCAAGCATGAAACTCGTGGGGAGTCATGCAAGTCGGTTCGTCCTTGGCATGACAACAGGTGTAAATGTGAACCATGCCGACGTGTCTGTACTCCCGCACTTTCAACAGGCCAGCGGTTACTTCACAAAGAGCACGCTGCATCTCGAGTGACGGGCACCTGCCAAGTTCGAAAGCGGCGGGTTAAAATACTTTCAACAGGTCGTATTATAACAACAAGCGAGCCCTTAAATAGGCCTTCAATATTCCCGAGCACTATATACGGCATCCTACAAACCATATAGTACGACTTTTTGAAACATGCATGCCGTGGTTGCCTGTACGCGACCCGTACATCTCGAAAGGAATGCTAAAACTATAGGGTAAAGCACTCACCTTGGATCATATACACACGCCACCGTGGTTTCCGCCCATTGGCTGACTCGAAGCTCCTTCGTGGGCTTCTCGAAAAGGTGACCCAACCGGAAACCCTCCGGACGACCAACGGTCTCGCAGGCAACAAGTGCCGTTGCCGGCCTACTTGGGCGGGAGGTGGTACCATTCACCAAACTTGGATGTGGTGTCGAGGGTACTGGGTGAGGAGCTGGGTTACGCATGGCCTGGCGGGATAGTCGTGGCACATTGCTTTTGTCCACTGGTCGTTGTTGTTGTTGTTGGAGGGAAAGGCCACGGTGGCCCGGGGCCGTACGAGGTGTTCTTGCGGGCGCAAGCACGACCTCGTCCTCGGATGCATTGGGGGGAACTTGGCGAGCCGATTCTTCACGTAGCGCGGAGAAATGCTCTCCTTTTCGGGGCATTGCAACCCTATTACCCCGCGACCCCCCCTCCCCCCTCCCCCTACCTTCATAGTAATTGGAGTATAGGAGGTCCGAAAGACCTTCGTTAGGTAGCACGTCACTAGGATGAGCATAACAGGCTAACGACATGCTACGGAATAGATTCTTTTGAGGAATCTTCTTCAGATGTGTCATAATTTCCGAGTTTAGCATGCTTGTAGCATGCTAAACTGTCTCGTAGCACGCCGGTAACACGCCCGTTACACGCCTGTAGCACGCCCGTAGCACGGCAGTAGCATGGCCGTAGCACGGCCGTAATATGTCCTTAGAACGTGTGCTAACCGGAACATCGCATGCTAAAGACATACTAAAGAAGCGAATCTGTTAGGGAATATTCCTCCGGCGTGTTAGCACGTCCGTGTTTACCATGCCTTTAGCATGGTTTTCAGTCCGTAGGACGCCCGTAGCACGGCAGTAGCACGCCCGTAGCATGCCAGTAATATGTCCTTAGCACATGTCCTAACTGGAACGCCCATAGTTAAGGCCCATATATGCACGTGTTACCGCCGTGCTAACGGCGTGCTAAGCTCAGACGTGCTAACACATAATAGGAATATTCCTGGAAAGATTCTTATGTTAGCATGCCGTTAGCACGCCGTTAGAGGTCATAGTAATTATACACATTTATATATACATATGACCTCTAACGACGTGCTAACGGCATGCTATCAGGAGAATCTTTTGAGGAATATTCCTATTATGTGTTAGCACGTCTGAGCTTAGCACGCCGTTAGCACGGCGGTAGAACGTCGGTAGCACGTGCATATATGGGCCTTAACTATGGGCGTTCCAGTTAGGACATGTGCTAAGGACATATTACTGGCATGCTACAGGCGTGCTACTGCCGTCCTACGGGCGCCCTACGGACTGAAAACCATGCTAAAGGCATGCTAAACACGGACGTGCTAACAGGCCTGAGGAATATTCCCTAACAGATTCGCTTCTTTAGTATGTCTTTTGCATGCGGTTAGCATGTCGTTAACACATGATGTGATAACGACATGCTGACGACATGCTAACATAATGTGGGGGGAGAATGTTTTCACAAATTTCCCTATCACGCTAAAGCCAAACCAACATAAATTGAAAATTTTCAGGGGGCATCGATCCAGTGACCTCACGCGCAAAAGCACACATTATGTCCACTCGACCACGTGACCATAACGATGGGCATTCTGAGACGATGACGATAGTGAATCGATCGATGAGGATAGACGATGACGCGAGTGAAGGGCTTGGCGAAAATTAAAAAAAAAAATTGAGCGTGACGTCGTGACATCGGTGTAGGTGATGCAGAATTGAAGATTACGATACGATCAGCGATGGTCAAAATCGCACAGTAGAAAGACCTCGAAATTCAAAATTCCGAACACGCAAACGGCTATGTGCTATAGACGATATCGGCTAGTGTGCCACACGCAAACGGCTAGTGCTAAGTACATACTACTGTCGCGCTATACGCACCTTAACGCCGCCAAGGACTCCTCTCTAAGTTCGTGCAGTTCCGTACAGTTCGTTCTTCCAGCGCAGCCCTTTAGGTACAACACCTAACACCAACACCTACACCTTCGTTCGACTTTACCAACACCACACCAACACCTTTAGGTACAAAGAAAAAATGAGTCACCCAACCAAAGATGAGCGCGAGGCATACGAAGACCTATGCGAAAGCATGGGGGAGGAGCAATCCCTTGCGGGGTTGCTCCAATATGTAACATGGCATAGGGCGAAAGACTCCGCACCCGATTGCGCGGCCGCCCCCGCCAAAGCCGCAAAACCTGCGGGGAACTTCAAACGATTGGCCTCCACCAAAAAAAGGAAGGGGAGAGAAGGAGCGGTCACGCGCGTCCGTGGGATTGTCCAACCCCACGAGCGGGCGGTGCGGACCGCAATTAGGAAAGTGATCGGTATAGACCCGCCCATTGAGGAACGCACCTCGCTTGTAGTCACGTTTTTTTTTCTTGTGGGTTATTCGTTAATTAACTTGTTGTTCTTCCTTTGCGCGCGCAGTGGCCACGAAGGAGTGGAATCCGGTGGTCCTAGTGGGGGGCCAACCCGACCTCTACCCAAAGTTGGTCCCCACTATCGCGAAGGAGGCGGGTTTCGACCCCGCCTCCGACCCCACAATCGTTCCATACATTCAAGGCAAAGTCCGCGCGGACATTAATAACTTCCGCACCGCGTGGAAATATGGGCGATGGTTGAAGGACGGGAAGGAATGGGTACACAAGCCGTGTCCCAACCACCCGTATTCCAAGGTCGACGGGGCGGAAGGGCTAAAAATATCGGAGCCCACTGAGAAGGCGAAAATGGCCGCCTTCAAAGCAGCAGGGATCGAGACCCTGTCTCTTCCCACGGATTGGGAGGAAGGCAAGGGTACGCTGCTGGAAGCACGTAAGTTTCTTGCCTCTTGCAACGCTTAGGACTGTCTTAGCACCACGTTATCACTCTTTTATCATACTGCGTCTGTCATAACATAGTTCACCTTTCGTGTTGCACGTCCGCGTTAGCACGTGCATAGTATAACATATCACGTTCATAGCATATTAGCGACGTAATATCTACCTGAACATGTCAATACTTTTTTGCAGGCGATTATCTTTTAGACCATTGGGTCAAGCAACTCAGCCATACTGTGGCTGAGGAGGAGGAGGAGGAGGAGAAGGAGGAGGCCACCAAGGAGGTGGTGGGCGGGGAGCAAGCGGTTGTAGCCTCTCCCTCCAAAAGATCAAGGCATGGAAAAAAAGAGAAGGGGGGGGAGCCTTCCGAAAGTGACGAAGAGGATCACGCCGACCTCGTGAAGAGGTACCCGGTTGGAACACACGTATGGGTGTTCTGCCGGAAAACCGATGACGACGAGGAGGTGGATCCCCCCCTTGGTGAGGATTGCTACTTCACCTCGAGTGGGTCCCTCAAGGCGGAGGTCCCGCTCCTCGCGGGAGAGGTCACCGCATGTGACCTCTCCGCGACGGTCGGGCACTGGGAGGACCCCAAGGCCCTCAAGCTCCCCCCCCTCTTCCTTGCCATAGAGGTATGCAAACTCTTCCCTTGCTCGCTGTAAGTTTTTATTAGTTAGTACGTCTTTAACACGTCTTTAGTATGCTCATAGCATATTATTACAGCGATACGGTTTCCCTTGTTTTTTCTTGCTTGCCAATTAACTTGAATAGTGTTTTTCCTCAGGTGAAAAAAGTGAACCACCGGACCGGAACCGTCGGCGTTGACGAGTTCGGTGGGAAAGCCATTGGTGCTTTGAACACAATCATAAAAAAACCGAGGTCTTTTTCGAGACGAAGGATTCCAAGGAGGCCAAGGCATTTGAAAATTTCTTTTTCGCCGCATTCCGCGGGAAAAAGGACGCCGTCCTGGAGAAGCAGCCGGTGGCGCTAGTAGTTGACGCCTCCTACATCCGCAAAGGGGCGGTTGAAAAAGCCTTTCATGGCTCAAAGTAGGATCACTTGAATCCGTGAACATTGGCCAAGGTCTTTATCGACCATGGTCTGTATTAATACCTTTTTTTATTCTAATAGTTTGTATTGCTAATAGTCTTCACTTGCTTTCCTGTGTACAAACCTGCTTAGTTGAGCATGCTGGTCACAACTTTGTTCCCCGCGTATACGCGTGTGTTATGCGTGTAGTGCATGCTAACACCGGTGCTAGCATGCCATTAGTATGTCGTTAGCATGTCAATAGCATATCGATAGTATGCGTTTAGTACGTAATCATTAGCACGGGCATAGCATGCTAAAGGAATACTACTGACATTATATGCACATGCTAACATCAGTTATCATATCGGCATTAGTATGTATGTAGTACGTCCATAGCATGTCGTTAGTATCGTATCGTTAACATGTGGATAGCATGTCGATAATATGCGTTTAGTATGTACTTGTTAGTACGATCATAGCATGCCAAAGGCATGCTAATGACACTATATGAACATGCTAACATAAGTTATCATATCAGTGTTAGTATCCGCGTAGCACGTCCATAGCATGTTTTTAGTATGCGTTTATGATGGTTGCGTTAGCATGGACATAGTATGCTAAAAACATACTAATGCAATGCTATGGACATCATATTGGCATACTAAACCACTTGGCTTGCCATTGTTAGCATGTCCGTAGTATGCCGTTAATATGCCGTTATGATGCCGTTAGTATGTCGTACTAAGAACGTGCTAACGCCATGCTAACGTTGTGTTAGTGTGTCGTTAGCACATATCGGTAGTATGTCGTTAGCATGTCGTTAGCATATAAATTCCACTTAGGACATGTGCTAACGGCATGCTAGCGACATACTACCGACCGTTAATATGTCGTTAGCATGCATTGTTATAATTCGTTAACATGTCGTTAGCACGCGTTTAGCATGTCGTTATCAGCATACTAACGTTTTCCAGGACCGTAGGGGGTGGCAGCGGGACCACGTGGTAGCGGCGAAATCCCTGCCTCTCCTGCCGATACCGAGCCTGTTTCCGCGGTGGTATAGCGGCCGTCATCGCACCATCCTCCGCGTCGCCCGGCATGTCGCCGAAGGGTGGAGGCGGCGGTGTCGTCGTGATTGGGGCTGCCGCGGCAGTCCGTCTAGCACCACCGACCGGTGGAGCTGCGGGTGCATGTGCATTAGCACCACCGACACCGGAAGCGGTGAGTGGCGCGGCGGTAGCACAAACAACAAATAGAGCATACACGCACCAAAAATGAAGTTAGGAAAGAGCGGCCCAAACCGGGAATGGTCCTTTCGCAGCCATAGCGCGGCGGCGGCTGCTCAATCGGGGTGCCCTCGTCGTCGGAGTCACTCGTGGCGTAGGTCTCGGGCTCGTAGTCACTCGTGGCGTAGCCGGTCGCGCTCTGACTCCGGCTCCTCGATCGCGGAGCGCATGCTCATTGCAACGGGCGGCTCGTCGGGCGCCTCGACCGTGAAGCCCGTGCTCGCGATGAAGTCGGCGAAGGAACGGGTGACAGGCTGCGGCATGAACGGCTGCGGTTTGGGCGGACCCGTCCATTCCTCTTCGGAGTCAACCGACGCGGCGGGAGATGGCTTGGCCGGCTCGGACACCACCGGCACGTTGGCGGTGTAGAAGGTGTTGATGTTGAGAGCACCGGTGTCAACGTGCCGAGCCAAGTCCGTGCACTCGTCAATGGCGTACACCAAGGCCTCCCCGTCCTCCTCGCAGAACGAGCATGCCGAGATGTCGGCGACAATCTATGATTGTCCGGCTTGCCGCCCGCCAGCACGCAGAGCGCGTCGAACTCCTGCTCGGCGTCGTCATGGTCGATGGCGTGCTGGAATCGGGCCGCAAGAACTGAGCTCTCGGCCTCCTCGGCGAAGGCGTAGGCCGATATACCATTCCTGCCCCCGTTCGGGTAGTCGCGGTGCCAATGGCGCGATTTCCCCTTCGCGCACACGTCGTTTTGGCAATAGGTATAGTCGCACCGGTGTCTCGATGAAAGGCCACCTTCTTGGACACTCCTTGCGGCCAATTCCCCCCCTTGTTGAGCGGCTTGGCAGCGAACCTGAACTGCATCTGCCACCCCGCCTTCGCAGCACGCGGAGTGTAGCCGCGATCGGCAGGCGGGGACCCCCTACAAATTATTGGGTTGTCCGCACGCGTGGAAAACCGTCCGTCCGACGTGTGGATGGCATGTGGACGCCGTATGGACGCTTTTTTTGCTAAATCCACACGTGTGAAATTGTCTAATTTGTAAAAGTGATGTTCATACGGTGTCCATACGATAAATCCACACGTCGTCCATACGTGCGCTTCCGTGTGGACGACGTATGCTAGTTTACCTGATTCTTTTACGCGTGTGGACGCTCCGTACACTGCCCGATCGTATGGATAGGTGCCGTCCATACGTATGAACCACTGGAAATTGTTGTCCACACGTGCGGACAGCGAGAAATGCCGCTTCTAACCCTCCTCAGCCATATGGACACCATGGGGACGTGTCCCTGGACCGTACCGACGCGTACGGACGACGTGTGTACGGGCGTATGGACAGTGTTAGGCCCGTGCCGTGCCACTATTGTGCGCTTGTCCGCACGTGTGGACAGCCATTGCACCCGGGCCTGGGTGTACCCGAGCACTGCTTGCCCCCTCCTCAGCCATGTGGACACCATGTGGACGTGTGTCTGGACGTACCGATGCGTACGGACGACGTGACTGTGGACGGGCGTATGGATAGTGTGAGGCCCGTGCCGTGCCACTATTGTGCGCTTGTCCGCACGTGTGGACATCAGCCATTGCACTCGGGCCTGGGTGTACCCGAGCATTTCCTGCCCCTTCATCAGCCACGTGGACACCATGGGGGCGTGTCCCTGAACGACGATCGCTCTTAATTGGAAGATGCGCTCTGAATTGGAAGTTTTTTGAAGGTCATTGTTTTGATGTTTTTTACATTGTTTTAAACATATCATGCCCAAAAAATAGGGTGGTTATAATTTTGGAAGTTTTTCTCATCGTATGAGGCGGGGTTTTCAGAATTCTTACGCGTGACTCTTAGGCATATTGAGGAGTGTTCCAAAAATCCACATATGGTATTAGATCGAGATTAAAGGTTATAAAATGGAAGTAAAAAGGGAAAAATATGTACCTATTTATCGTATGTTTGATATTTTCATCGATTTCAGCACAATTTTGCCAAAACCCCCTCAAACCCTATGCTTTATCACACGCGTATTCACAAAGGGCGGGTAACATATGTAAAGGTTCTTGCTAATGGACCCGTCACGTGCTATGTTATAATGTAGTTTGCCATAAAACATATTTGAACAAATAGAATATCAAGCACTTGCATCTCCGTGCAGATTTCTGGAGCAAATGGCCCTCTAGCGGGGGAAACCCTAAGTGGTAACACCAATTTAGGGTGTAAGCACAACCACATGTGTACATGCATGCACATACGTACTCTTGACTGCACTTATTTACTCTTCAGAGTTCTCCAGCAGTGCTTTTAAAAGCTCAGCTTTCTCCTCACAACCTGGAATTCCGCCTTGAACACCAGATTTTGCGGTCTCATCCCAGCATGTCAACACCTCGTTCACGTCAAATGTAGACTTCATGCGAAGGGTGCGGGGACCCCGTACGAAAGCTCCAGCCTCACAGAGTTGTTCTACCGTCTCGAACGTTCTCCGTGACTGTGCTGGCAACCAGAACTGCCAGGTTATCTCCTTCCGTGAGGCATGCTGCCCCACCACCTCCACGAAATGGAGTGGGAGTGACTTACCGCCGTCCGGGAGCATAACGTTGAACCAACACTTGTCGCTGGCTTCCCCGCCTGCAACGGTCACGGCATAGCTGCCCACAGTCATGTCCTCGAACCGGTAGTCGGCTGCCAAGTGTTCCTTCTGCGATGCCAAACGCATCCCACGGTCATATAGACTCTCGTCAACACCGGAGGAGTGCTCATCGTCGCCATCATCCGTGCCCTCACTGCTGCTGGGCTGTTTCTGCTGTTTTGGCTGCTTTCCAGGCTTCTTCTTGCGCGCTGCAACCTGCCGACTCCGACTGCGAGTGGCAAGATCCATCTCCATATCAGTATCATCGCTGTCGCCTTCGGAGGCGGGTGAAGTTCTGCGCGCCCTGTTTTGCCTTTGTGCGCCTGAAAACCTCTTGCGAGCAGCAGGTGGAGCTCCTCTCCGACTCCTCTTTCCATTTGCTTCACGCACACCTGCCTCTGCACGAACTGCGGGAGCTTCTTCAGCAGCTTCTTCTGCCTCTGCACGAACTGCGGGAGCTTCTTCACCAGCATCTTCTGCCTTCAAAAGCTGGATCAGGCGTTCCAACTTCTTGGTCTTGGTCGTAAGACCCCGCAGTTCAGCATTCCGCTCAGATAACACTCGGTGTAAGTGTTTATCCTCGTACCTGCGTAAGCGAACCCTAGTTTGAAACTTCTCTATACACTTCGTATTATCTTCGCATACTCTTACACCGCAATGACGGACTCTCACGACGACGAGACTAGAATCTTAAGGGAAGTTTTTCCCTGGATGAGTGAGGGTTTTTTTAGCGAAAATCAAGAACAAGGAACGACCTCTTCTACCGTCGTTCCGAACACACCAGGAACAACGGACTCGGACGACGAGGTTACAATCTTGCGGGAGGTCTTTCCTTGGTTGTAAAGCTCCACAACAGCGACACCTGAAGACGAAGCGACGACTTCTTCTACCGGGAATCAAAGGACTCCCGCAACACAGGAGCAAGGTAGCCGCCACCACCACCAACTCGGAAAGAGAGGAAGGAAACAAGTGCGTCGTCTGCTTAGAAATAGTTTTCCCTGCGGAAACGTGGGTTTCAGGGTTAGGATGTGACTGCAAAAACGTGCTGTACCACCACCCTTGTTTCCAGGCCTACTTGGCAAGTTGCACGGATATTGCAAAATGCCCTTGTTGTAGGAAGATCTGGAGCTAGAAAAAGAAACCTACCTGACTTTGCTTAGACACTTGAACGACAACAATGACAAAATAAAATATAAATAAGGTATAAATAAGATCGCACTAGGCTGGTAAACGGTCGTCTTACCTTCTGGAAATCAGCTCAGTACAATACTTGGCCTCGCGCATAAAAGCCACAACCTCGTTGATGTCAATATTTTTCAGGACTTCTTTCTCCACCGCTTGTTTCTTATGCGTCACGCCGTCGAAACATACATTGAACTGCTCCGCCTTAGCATACCGCGTCTTCAAGAGCCCATCGCATTTGACTGTAGATGCGCGGGTATGCGCACGTGTCAGCAGCAGTGAAAGGTCCCACTTCGGACTATGCATTTCACACGTTGGCCCTTCACATACGTATTATCTGTAGCAGCGGCATTTCTACATGTGGTGAAACCGCGTCCGATCAACACGAAACAAGATTGGCTTGCGGCACTGTCTTGAATACATACACCGATGGGTGTACAATTCTGATTATGCTGGAAACAGCAGCTCAGGCAGTGGGGACCCGCTGCCGACGGTGAAACAACGGATCACTAAACTCGGATATACAAACGATATATACCCGAGATGAGTGACACAGGCTGACCACCGAAGATGACATAGGTGTGCTGGAATTGACGCTACGACTAGTTCGTACAGTCTAGTGTCATTCCTGTATGTCATCTTCGGTGGTCAGCCTGTGTCGCTCATCTCGGGTATATATCGTTTGTATATCCGAGTTTAGTGATCCGTTGTTTCACCGTCAGCAGCGGGTCCCCACTGCCTGAGCTGCTGTTTCCAGCAGGTTATGGCCCCTCTCACGTTCGCGTGAACTGAATTTTAGCGTAGAATTTTACTTTATTTCCGCCCTATCTTTCGGTTGAGCGTCTCCACGCCTTGTGGGACGCTTTAGAGCAAATTCTGCGTATTTTCTGGAGGCGGCTGCTTACGGCTTTGGGTAATTTCGACGGGGTGGACTCCTACGATTTTTGTTACGTTATTTCATTGTTAGATCTCGTTTTCTTTGATGGATTCACAGCAGATTTCTTCGAGTGAGGAGCTTATGGCTCTTTTGGCGACTGTTGATGCTAGTATGGAGAGAGTCTCGACTCTCAAACGTTCTCAGCTATTATCATTGTGCAGCTCTATGGCACGCTCCCTTTCGCATTTTCGTTGCGCGGATTCTTCGGCTATTTCATCGGAGCCCATTCAGCCGATTTCTTTACACATTGTTGTTTCAGAGACTTGCGCACAGGTTGGTGGTGCCCAGTGCGTTGGGCAATCAACCGTAGAATCCGAGAGTTTTCGTGCTGCGCTTTGTGAGACAGGAGTTGGCGATGGCATGGCTGTTCTGAGTTCGCGAACAGTTTCATCTCAAGTTACCACCACTCGAGCCTTCCCTAGTGTCACTAGGGCAAGAGACACTGCCCAACAGGCCCCTCCTGTTAGGACAGAAGTTCTTTATATTCATGCCCCTCCAGTTGCACCTTCCTATATGGGCTCTGGGTTAAGCCGCGATTTCGAGGAGTATTTATCTAGTGAAGGAGAAGATGAATCGGAGTACCCTGTTGGGTATTTCGATGAGTCTGATGACAGTTGTGAGGAAGTAGAGGAGGAGCAAGATGGCCACTTGGCCGCTCCGCATTTTTCGAGCGAACGATTGGAACAGGAACTCGAGCTGGACACAGGTTTTCAGCAGGATTCTTATGGCGGAAGTTTCGAGGCCCCACTTGGGGAAGAGTTTTTACCGCACAACGAGTTTAATGTTGGCGCAGTTTCTTTTGAGAATGAGTCTGCAATGAGCGACGAGCATGTCTACACCGCAGAGGAGTGGGCTGCCTGGGAGGCAGGAGCCCACGATTCCGACGAAACTGGTGGTGCTGGTTTTTATGATGAAGAATCTTACTATGAGGAAGATGCTAACTTCGGCTCTGATGATGACTATTATTAGTTCTTTAAACAGACAGGCGGTGTTCCCTCTTGCATTCTCCACCACTTGATGCTGTAGTTTTGGACAGAAGAGTGTTATTTATTTCTCACCACTTGCGGGCAGCTTTTCAAGATTAAGACGAACGATTTATAGGCAGGAGACCTTTGCAGTTCGCAGAAGTTAGAAGTTAAACCGACAGGCAGACTTATTTTACATTCTCCATCACATGCAGACAGGCGAGGATTGTGGGAGCACCCACCACTGGCTGGCAAAGCATTAATTTTAGCAGACCAGAATGGTCCTAGCAATTTCCTAGGCTTAGCAGTATTATTTTGCTAGCCTGTACATTCATCTTCCTACCTGTGACTTTGACTAGCTCCCTAGAGTTAACATCTTGACATTTCTCTGTAAACTCTAGTAGCTAGGGTGGTGAGTGTCACTAGCTGGTCCACCTCAGATGAGGTGGTGTGCTGGAATTGACGCTACGACTAGTTCGTACAGTCTAGTGTCATTCCTGTATGTCATCTTCGGTGGTCAGCCTGTGTCACTCATCTCGGGTATATATCGTTTGTATAATATCCGAGTTTAGTGATCCGTTGTTTCACCGTCGGCAGCGGGTCCCCACTGCCTGAGCTGCTGTTTCCAGCAGATTACTTTGAGAATACGAGTTATTGAATGGTTGAACTCCATGCACGGTGATTATTCCATCATCATCAAACATGACAATTGTTGAAGCAGTAATCGTATCGGCGGTGTTATTTACAAATGTAAACACATCCCCGGTGAATCTCAACGGGTTTGCTGGAAGGGTGGTATGAGCGTACGCTTTTGTAATGAGTGTCAAAGGTACGCCCGTTAGTGTGAGTGAGTTGGTTGAACTTGGATACAGTAATCGCCCATATTTAAGAAAACAGGGATTTTGGGCCAGCCAGCCGTACTCATCGAGTTGGGTACCCCCGGCAGCGTCAGCGTCATAAGAGAACTCGAAAAATAGTAAGCCATTTTCTTTCAATTAGCCAGCTATTTTCTTAAATTCTCATTGATAAACGCTTAAAACGGCCATAATTTCAGGAAAGATCGCCTGCGGCACCAGCACAAAGGTTGCTTATTTCGGGAATTTTCTTAGCCGAAAAAGCCAGCCATCCGTACTCATCGAGTTGGGTACCCCCCCAACGCTGGCTGCTTTCTTAACGTCGGGTTTTCTTAAAAGTGAGTGATTCTTGTAAGCATAATTTAACGAGTTAAGGGCTGTTCCATTAATTGTCGCAAGGGGTTAGGATTTTCGTTTTTGTCCGCTGGGGGGTGGGGTCGAGAGATGCTGCTGTCAGGGAGAGGTGTTTTTGTCCGGCGGGGGAGGGGGGTCAAGGGGCATGTCCTAACCCCCCCCCTTGCGACAATAAATGGAACAGCCCTAAAATAACAGATGCAGAATTTAATTCATCCAATTCCATGATCGAACCGGTATTTCCCACAGCCAATACTTGACTCAATGAACCAATACTTCCATTGTTAACAGCTCCACTTCTAACTTCGTTTGATGCTGAATCGTAATACAATTGTAGACTTTCTGAACTTACATCAGGACTGACCCTGATAGGTCTGATATAACAACTATTTGCGACCCCGGCGTTCAATTCAACCCCGCTTACGTTCAAACCGATCGTATTATCGGTGTTTACCGCACTCTGAGCAGAGTTTTGTCCTGCGAGAGCCCCAATATTGATTGCATTTTCGCCGCATGAAAACTCACCACAGTATTTCCCGATATTCACTGCGGCATCTTTGCAGTTAACCTGAGAGCTGTCGTCCCCGATTGCCACAACAAATGAACCACGATTATTGTTGGCCGCCCCCGAGCCGATGCCAATGGTATCATTAGAAGTTGTATTGTTTAAAGATACGGCATTGCGGCCGATCGCTATAGAACGGTCTCCAATGTGGTCGCAATTAACAAATCCTTGAGTTTGTACTCCGATTGATACCAGCTTACCGAAACCAGCTGTCGCGAACTTATGCACGAAGCGTCCACACAAAGCATAACTCTCTAGCCCTACTACTAAACAGTCTTACTTATTGTCAGCGCTTCCATAACACTAGCTCGGCTCTGCATATGTTGCCTTATATGACTGCACAGTTGGCTTGCTACTGTAACTACACAAAATCTCAAAATTTTTGATATCTCCTTCCTCTTCTCACAACTTATGCAAGCTCTTTTTCTCAACATGAAAAAGACTGTTAATTACAGTTCTGACGCTATCGTACAAGAGCAAGTCCACAAATGTATATCTTTACAAGCAGAAGAATACTGTATCTCATAAATTATCTCATAACACTGCTGTTTTCGCGGTCTTAAGCGAGTCCTGGCTATTTTCGGAATCACTGTTACGAAGGCAAAACAAAAATGAGCGTCTGCCTCACTCTTGCACGCCGCCCTACTTATTCTCACTATCTCTGAACAAGTGTAACACCCGCTTATCTTTCCGTATCTCTTCACTGTCATAACTCCTCACGCGTACCGTACAGCGCGTGTCATATGTTCGTCACAGAGACTGCTACAGCAAGTGTCACAACCCGGCTGAGGTACACGATATGCCGTGGTTTGTGACAGCTGTCGCGAACTTATGCACGAAGCGTCCACACAAAGCATAACTCTCTAGCCCTACTACTAAACAGTCTTACTTATTGTCAGCGCTTCCATAACACTAGCTCGGCTCTGCATATGTTGCCTTATATGACTGCACAGTTGGCTTGCTACTGTAACTACACAAAATCTCAAAAATTTTGATATCTCCTTCCTCTTCTCACAACTTATGCAAGCTCTTTTTCTCAACATCCCCCATCTGTAGCTGCCACTGGTAGCACAGACATTAAACAAGAGCTTGCTCAGCATCTTCTGTCGTAACACCATCCATCGCGAACTTGCCCATGCTGAAGGTAAACATACCCACTCCAGAAGCTTCTCCTCCTCGCAACATCCTGGCCCGTGTCAAAGGATTGCGAAACACCATGACCCACATGCACCTTCTGCCAATAGGCCCATGCTCTAAGTGCCCAATCACATGTAAGCGTCCAGCGTGACACAACTTACGAAAGTATTGTGCCCTGCTTTCTGTCATATCTGCCATGTAGTGCGATGGCACATGAATACAAGCCACCACTCGGCTGGCCAACACTGCCAATGGCAACGCAATATCCAACACTGCGAACCAGGGTGAGGTCACCACCGCGTCACACACCCCATACTTCTCCTTCCAGGCGCGATAATTGCCCGGTTGTAAAGCATTAAGGGCTTCGTGCCATTTCAGCTGCGGGTTCCAATAATTGTTCATAACCTTCAGGTGAGGCCATTCCAGCGACATAACCTTGTCAATGACACCTGTGCCAGCCCAGGGATCCCAGACCTGTGTGATCTTCTCCCAAGTCACCTCGTGCGCCAAACGTCTGACCTCCTGAGGAACTGTCATCACCAACTCTAAGCCCCAATCCAGTTGACTGGCAACTTTCACCTGAGCTCTGCTCAACTTCGTTGCATCCCCTCTCTTCTGTACTTCCTCGAGGCTCATGGCCTTCACTGTGGACGTCTTGCGGAGACTTCTCGCGCGAGTGTGTTGTTCTGCACACTTTCTGCTCAGGATGGTACGATGGCCCTCATGCCAGAATCCTGACATCACTTCTGTGATCACTCTGCTGAGCTCCTCCTGGTTTCCCCAGGCCACTCTGTCAGGAAGATCCCCCATGCTCCCTTCTTTCCTGAGCATCTGCCGCGACGTGAGCGCCTGCCATGGGTCTTCACGCCCCGGCTTCACTGCACGATGTGGACCCACGTCTGCAGGCAATAATACCACATCTGAGCCCAGCTTCTCTCTCAGCTGCAGCTCCATGGCAGCCATCTTCTCGACGATTGACGTACTCACCTCGGCGGTAGCTGCCACCACGGTCCCACCTAAGCACTTGGGACATTGCCAATCTCCTTCAGGTACTCCATCCAGCGCTGGATTCAGACACCACGTGTGATAACCACGGTTACAGGTGTCACACAGCAACATGGCTGCCTCCCCATCTGTCCGCATGCACGCCTCACACGCGAGGTGCTTGCTGGGGATGGCTGCACTGCAGTCGTATTGATCTTTCACTTATTGTAGGTGACATGGTGCGATGTTCTGCACTGTGCTCTTCTCCCGCAGCTTCGTGCTGTCCTCCAACACCACCACCCCATCTCTTTGCACCTTGACTATCTTTAGGATGGCTGGCTTGGTGGCCACCTCCATGCCAGAGCGCGGTTGTTGTCGTATATATACGAAATCGCCTGCCTTGAACTGGTGCGGCTTCGGCTCGTAGCTGCCACTCCTCCTGTGCTCGTATCGTAAGGTGTCGCGGTGCTGGGCGATCTCTAGGTTGCACCCTGCATGTACCATGAGCCTCTTCACGATGGCGGCTCGCTGTAACAGGTCATCAGCCAGTGTCTTCTCCTCCTGCTTCCCAAAGTCCAACTCGGGTCGAGCACGAAGATCCGGTGGCACCGTGGCTTCCTGAGCGAACAGCAAGGTGAATGGCGCCACTCCAGTCGACTGCTGCCTAGCCGCGTTGTAGCTGAGCACAAGTGACCAGAGCATCTCATCCCACTCGAAGTCCAGGCCCTTGTCGAGGGCCATCTTCTTGAAGCAAAACTTGAGGGTGCGTACCACCCGTTCAGTCAAGCCATTGCTCTCTGGGGAACTCGGTGAAGTCACTCTTCGGTCAATGAGACACTGCTTGCATAGAGCAGAGAACTCGCCCTCAAACTCTGTGCCCCCGTCCACCAGGCATTATGCGGGCGCCCCAAACACGGATAAAACATGATTGCGAAATGCGCTGGCGATGGTGGCGGCCTCCTTATCAGGGATTGGAACGCACACGACGAATCGCGTATAGTGCTCAATCATGACCAAGACGCGTTGGTTCCTAGCCTTCGTGATGCGCTTCGTAGGCCAAGCTAAATCCAGGGACCAGCGGTACATGAAGGACTTGAT
The DNA here is from genome assembly GCA_001247695.2 of Cymbomonas tetramitiformis. Lineage (NCBI taxonomy): Eukaryota > Viridiplantae > Chlorophyta > Pyramimonadophyceae > Pyramimonadales > Pyramimonadaceae > Cymbomonas > Cymbomonas tetramitiformis. Next base: position 122,012 of record LGRX02001332.1, read on the forward strand.
TTCCAGCGGCGTGAGCATCGCCTCCTCCCGTGCATAGTGCGTCTTCACCCTCTGACAAGTCTGGCACTGAGTGACCACCGCTCGCACATCCTGTTTCATGCCTGCCCAGTAATGGCGTTGCCACAACAAGTTCAGTGTCCGCCTGATGCCCCAATGGCCAGTCCTCTCATGGTGCTCACGCACCAGCTGAATCCTGTCACAGGGCTTGGGCACCAGCAGCTCCTTACCACTGACGGTGACCATGTACAACTCGCCCATGAGCTCGTCCCAACGGTGACGCGCTGCTCTCTTCCTCACCCTGTGGTACTCCTCCTTGGGCACCTCCACTCTTCCTCCGGTCTTGACCCACGCGAGGCATAGCTCGTCCTCGTGTATGTCGGGGTATCTTTCTCGAAGTGACTCCTGGTTGGTTACGCTGGCTAGCATGGCAACCATTCTCGTAGTGTCAGGCAGCTTAGGCAGCCTCATCTCTTTCTCCTTCGCCACTGGTGCCCATTCTGGAGCTGAGCTTGTCTCTGCTGGCTTGCCTCCAGGTCTTGAAAAGGCCTGCCGGTGACGCGCCTCATAGCCCGCGAGCTTCATGGAGGCCATCTTCCACTGTCTGCGACGTGGAACGGCGTCGGCGGTGCCTAGCCCCTGTGTACCTTTCTGCCCCTGACTGTACATGCGTTGCAGTCGTTCTTCCCAGTCCTGATGGCTAAGACGTCGCGCGACTTGCTGAGTGTAGCCGCTGGAACTGGTGATCCACTCTGCTAGTTGTGCACGAACCGGCTCAGCTGTGTCCTCGGAGGTGACAGCCACCTTGGTGGATTTCGCGATAGGGATGGCAGCTAGCGTGCCATGCTCCTCCTCCTCGCTCTCCTCACTCTTCGGCAGTTTGGTCATGCTGACCTCGGCAATCGCTCCATTGCTCTTCGATCCATAGCAAGGCCAAGCACTCCTGCCAATTCTTCGTCCTTCATGCCATGTGCCGCACGCAGCTCACTCGCGCTGTATCCCATGGCAACTGCCTTCTCGTCCAGGTTAACCTCTCTGGTCTCCCCCACTTCATCATCATCTCCTTTTCTCACCACTGTGCCTGCGCGAGGTGCGCGAAAAGCACGAGAGTGTTGTGTCGCCAAGATGGTTGGCAATACTCTCATAGGCTCCCCCACAACGTTGGCGGTGTAGTGAGGCTTCCTGTCTCCTGTGACAACCCTGCGCGGCTTCCAGCCTCGCTGCAAAATATCGCGCACGTATCTGTCTGGTGGTCTGTCCACCCGCTCCATCACCAGATTGAACTGCTGATTTTGAAACAGATTGCTCCAATATGCTCGTAGGCGATGCGCGTATGATCCCGCGCGCGCCGCGTCGAAGGACACCGGCTGGCCCACCACGCTGTTGATGATGGGAAACACCTCCTTCCTGATCTTCGAGTTCTCCCTGTGTGACAACGGAGAAACGTTCTCTAGCACATATGCTGGCGGTCGCTGAGGCTGCAGCTGTTGCAGCGTGGAGAGGACTCGCACTGCCTGGTAGAACAGTCTGCTGTGCCTGCCCTCCAAACCAGCCAGCTTGCCAGCTGGTGACAGGTCCTGGCATGGATATCCACACACCATGACCCACTGTTCTCCACTCAACGCCCCTGCATGCACAAGGTCAATGAGGCTGGTGTCTTCGATGTTGCTGGGCAGTTGTTCCAAGTGAGCTGCCTCGGCACGAAACAAGTCAGGATGACGGCGGCTGAGCGCCATGCACCTGGCCCTGGCTACCGTCTGGCTGGACTTCGAGATGTCCTGGTAGAGGTACTTGTTGACCTTAACTCCACAGCGCAAGAGCATCTCTAGTCCAGCACACAGGCCCCCACACGGCTCGTAGCAGACCACGCCCTCTTCTCTGGCCTCCCGGAAGAAGCTCTTGTCAATCACTCTCGTGTCGATTTTCTTTGGCACTTTGAGCTTGCCACCCTCCATGGTCTCGTCGCCGTAGATCGCCGGGGAGCCTCCAGAATGCATACCCCTGATTGGCCGGACCTGGCTGAGGGCATCCCAGGCGACTCGAGTCAACCTGCCCGAGCACCTGGCCACTTCCGGGTGGTCAGTGTCAAACATGACCCCCTTGTTGCACTCCAACTCTTCTTGGTAGTGCACGTCAAACAGTCGATGGACTGCGCTGGTCCCCAGCTGCTCCCTGACCATGTTCTCGCAGTAGTTGGCCACCTGGGCTTCTGGGCTTACTTCTGGACCAAGTGGTGGCTCCCTGGTCACTTCCAAGCAGATGGTGTCTGTGAAGCAGCGCGTTAGCCTCTCGGCACGCCCCGCTTCCCTGGCTCGGTCCCCTTCACGGTCCAAGCGGGCACCAGTCTCGTCTGCGGTGCTGGGCAGTGGGTACCTGGATGGCACATCCGCGTTCTCATTCTTCGGACCTGGTCGGTACTGGACCGTGAACTCAAACTCCTGGAGGCTGATGGCCCAGCGTAGGTGTTGACCCTGCAGGTCCCCCTTCTCCATGAGTGTTGTGAGCGGCGAATGGTCGGTAATCAGCGTGAAGTGGATCCCGTGCAGGTACTGTCGTAACGTGCGGATTACCCACACCACTGCCAGCATCTCACCCTGGAAGCTCGCGTACTGTCTCTCGGTCTTCGACAGCGAGCGGCTGATCACCACACAGATGTGCTCTACGCCATTCTCGTCCTTCTGACCCAGCACTGCGCCAATGCCATGGTTACTCCAGTCCGTGTAGAGGAAGATGGGCCTGCTGTAATCGATGGGCTTCAAACATCTCCCCGAACATAGGGCGTCCTTCAATGCCTGCAATGCCTGGTCTTGCTCCTTCCCCCAAGCTTCCTTGACATCCAACACTTCCTTTCTGAGCAAGTCGTTCAATGGTCGTGCCATCTCTGAGTAGTTGGGTCCCATGGGCTCCCCCACCAAACCTTTGTAGTAGTTCATGAGTCCAAGGATGGAGCGCACTCCAGTTTTGTCCTCGGGTTTGGGCAGCTCTTGGATGGCCTTGCACTTGATGTCCTGCGCGCCAATGGTGTTGTAGCCGATGCGGTAGCCCAAGAAGTCCACAGTGGTTGACCCGAAGGTCGACTTGCCCGAGTGCAGGCGTATTCCTGCATCCCCCAAGGTGCGAAGCACGGCTTCCACATCCTTGATGTGCTGCTCAGCGGTGTCTGAGTATATGCACACGTCATCGACGTACGCCACCGTGCAGTGTTGCAGGTGACGCAACTCGTAGTCCATGATCCTGATGAAGGCTGCGGTCGCTCCAGCTGCTCCAAACGGCATGGATGTGTAGCGATAAAGCTGGTTGCCCCACCAGAACGCTGTCTTGTCCCTGTCCTCCTCAGTGGTCATGGGAATCTGGTGGAACGCCTTGGTCGCGTCCAGGGTAGTCTTGAACTTGGCCTTGGCCACGCGCTGGTAGAGCTCTTCTGGACGATGTGGTAACGTGTTATCCTTCAGCGACAACCGGTTCGTGTTCCGGAGGTCGACGCAGAACCTCGTCGAGGTCCACTGTCCAGTGTCGTGATCCTTCTTCCCCGCGACCACCACGTTGCTGGCGTGTCTGCAGTGCTGCGAAGCCGGCTCGACGAAGCCATATTCCAGCAGTTCCTTGCAGTGCAGGTCGATGATCTCCTGCTCCCCCGGGCTGTATTTCCTCGGTCGCTGATAGGCTACCTTAGTCTCGTCCTTGAAAGGGATGGCGAAGGTCGCATGTGCCGCACCTCCATGGTAGCCTTTGATGTCTTGCGGCTTGTTGGCGAAGCAATAGCTGCACCTCCTTACCACGTTGCGCATCTCCTCCCAGTTCTCCTCGGTGAACTCGGGATGTCCTCCGAAGGTGGCATTGAGCTCGGTGTCCAGCCACGCGGCCTCGTCCTTGGTGACCCTGGTCGTGCCCCCTGGCTGTAACGTGTCCAGCACCGTGTGCGGAAGCACCTCGTCTCGCTCTGCCACCATAGCCTCCCATCCGGTGTCCCATTGGCGCGAAGACCTCTGGTCCTCCCAGGCGGTCCTGATAGATCTGGTCGGCGAGCCCGAGCACGATCCCATTGCCAGCACGTCCTGAAACTCCCCAGGGGCCACAGCGGCCACCCAAGCAGCCACCGCGAGTAACAGCAAAAGTTTTAAAATTCTGCTGGTCCCCACCAGTTTGACTGGAGGGTGAAGGGTCAGTATGCAATTCAGCATCCTCCACCCCCCTTGCATACGGCCCAGGCCTCCTCCCGCAGACACGCAGACCACCAGTGCCAAGACTGATGCAACATAGAGGCAGTGCGCCACCTGGTAGCAAGCGGCTGTGAACCGCAGGCGCTGCAGTCGGGCGGCAAAGCGCGGCTTCTGCATGCGACGAGGGACAGCGGCCAGCGTTGCTGGACCTGAGGCCAAGATTCGCTGGGCGACCGCCAGCGCGCGGCCCATCCGAGCCTCAAGCGTGGCGAACGCGCCACCATTGTAAATCAAGCAGGAGCCTGGCAACCCATGGTTCATGACGTGGGCGCCAACCGTCAAGACGCACCCCAGAGTGCCGACCATGTGCATGAAGTGCATGGTGAGCATGGCGAGGCTGAACCGCAGCAATGGCACGTACCACAGCCCACGCTGGGCATGGTGGAGCCCAGCTACCTTAAGGGCCCCCACGATCAGCAGCAGTAGGTGCCTAGCCAGCTCCAACAGCACTCGCAGAGGCGTCTGTTGATGCGCCCATGGCTCGAGCGGTGCTGTGTGTATGGCCCACAATGCGCGTGCCATGGCTCTGCGGGGCACCCCAGTGTGGAATGCCCAGTTGGCGACGACCTCACCAAGAAATCTAGATAGTTTTACCTCCATGGCCATCCATACTACCATTACTGCAAAGTGAGGCAGCTGCGGCCAATGCAAGCGCACGAACACCCCCACTAGCAGGAAGCACACCTGAGTGCGCTTCGCCCGCCTCTCATCGGCGGGCTGTGTGCCCGGCTGTGCGCCGGGGCTGCTCCTCAGTGACGGGCGCGCCGGGCTGCAGCCGGCCCGGTGCCCCCTTGAAAAGGCCCCAGTGCGCTCTCCCTTCTCCTCTCCTCCCAGCGTCCATCATAACTTTGGCGTTCATGGGGAGAACGCGGCGCGCTGCTGCCGGCATGTCGACCGCGAGCTGCGTTCTGACGATGGGCTTCCCTCCTGGGGCTCGGAGATCTCCTTCTGCGCTGGCCAGCTCGTGGCGAGCGCCGCTGCACGGCACTCGTGGTTGGACTCTGCGGGCGTGCCGCAGGATGACCTGCAAGTCGGGTGTCGGCACGCGCAACGCGGCCACTGGAACGCTCTGGGCTGCTGGGCGCTGTAGAGCTTGGGGTTGATGGCACGTACGAAATGGACTCCTGCTCCTGTGCAGCTGGAGGCATGGCTTCAGTCCGCTGCGTGCAGACTGAATGTGCCGGGGATCTCAGAATGTCGTGGACTGACTGGTGCTCGGGCCTCTGTGCCATGTTGCACTCTAAGCCCCTGGTCTGTGTCCCGCTGAGAGCTCGGCCAGAGCAGAGTGCCTGCGTAGGCGCAGCTCGTGCGCCACCACGACCATCAAGCCCAGGGCAGTCCGACCCAAGCGTACTCATCCTCGCAGTCGCGCGGGCAGCACGAGGTCGTTCTTCATATTCTCTGATGATCTCCTCCGACGACCTGATGATCTCCTGGCGCGCCCTTATTGACTCTGAGAGAGCCGCCATGGTGATGTTGTTTGCCGCGACCTCGGCGCGCCCTCGCGCCAAACTGGCAGACAGTCCAACAAACCTTTCACTGATGACCTCCACGTCGTCATCATCCTCTGTTTGCGGCGATGGTGTTCTTGTGCGGCACGTGTGGGTGCTCACACCCGCAGCAGCCGCGAGGTCGGGCGAGTGTCCCGAGATGCTGCCATCTTCCTCCTCACTTCCTGCATGGGAATCATCCTCTCCCTCGATTGGGTCCAAGCACCTCATGAAGTCGTTGCGCAGGCGCACCTGCACCTCTGCCCGACGTGCCTCAGCCAGCAACGCAGGGCCCACCATGGATGTGAACGCGGACAATGGCTCCCGATGCATTACTGCCACCTTGTTCCAGGTCTCCCAGCTACAGCAGTCGAACTTGCGTGTCCCTGAGGAAAGGTACTCCAAGGTGAACGCCATCTCCCCGGGTCCTCGCTCACGGTAATAGCGATGGTCCTCGAAGAGGTAGTAGACGGCCTTGGACTGGGCGTTGGCACGGGTCTTGAACACCCGTAGGGTGCCCTGCTGCGGGCCATGATCGCTCAAATGGCTTCTGGCTATCTCCAAGAGTTGAGTACGATCAACAAGATGCTCCATGCGTTTCTGTATGGTGCCGAGGAGTCCTCCCGTGCAGCCTTTCGACTGCCCGCCCAGAGGCAGAAACTCTCCCCGTTGTCCCACCCCTGCGGAGGAGGAGTACTGGTGCAGGGTCTTGCTGCTGAGTTGCTGCGTGTGCACCCCCTTCCCTCGCTGCGCGAAGGGCTTCCCAAGTTGGAACTCGATCTCGCCCATGAAACAACGGTACTGGATGAGGAAGACCGTCTGTCCGTGCAGCGCCGTGAACTCTGAGATCCCCTCCAGATCCAGCCAGTCGGCTCCCCCAGCTGTGTTCTCGCTGCGAGTGGGCGACTCTGGCTCGTAGGTGCCCTGGAACACTGAGGTGTGATACTCTGGCCTCGCAGGGTCAAAGGCGCCATTGGGCCAGGTTTGATGCCTCAGGCGAAGCGTAGCTGAGGATGGTGGCGGTGTGGAGCCAGATGGTCCCGCCTCATCTCCTCTGACCATCTTCAGCGTCCTGAGAGTCTTGGGCGTGCGTACTGGAGGGTTCCTTCTGGCCCCATAAGCGTCCAGCGCGTCATGTGCTTGTTCCTCTGTCTTGCATGCACCAAGCATCACTCTAGCGTTGTCCCCCAGGTGTAGGTACTCCACGGCGGCGGCGTTCGTGCTGAACACCTCGCCATTGCCTCCTTCCCCATCTGTCACTGGGTAGAACTTCCCCACCTTGTCCGCTGCGTCTGACAGCGTGAGCTGCGGGACCATCTTTGCACCCAGGTCCTCCACACCAGCCACCTCCTTATCATACCTCACCTTCAGACGAGCTCGAAGGTCAACGATGTCCACTCGCTGCACGTACTTCAGATGCTGGTATTGCCAACGCTGGTCCTTCTCGTAGTAAAAGGGCAGCTGGAACTCGCCAGTCACCTTACCCATGGGGCTCATGTTGGCGGCACCCTTAATGGTGTGACGTGCCATGCGCTCCATGAGATCCCACTGGGCGCGAGTGTGCTCGCTGAGCACGCAGAACTGGCGCGCCACCTTGTCCCACATGAGCTTGCCCGTTACGACCCCTGGGTAAATCTGGTGGGTGTTGAGGGTCTCCTGAACACTCGCCATCGTGTACCTTCCAGCTTCCCAATGGGCACCACAGTCAGGGAGTGGGACCTGGTCGTTGTCCTTCCTGCCGCTCGCCCTTGTGGTCCAGGACTCTGAGGGTATCTTCGTCTCCTTGTCAACCTTCTGATCCACCAACGTGAAGTCGGGCCACAGTAACTCCGTCTCCAAGATGGTCTTGAATTCTCCACAACGCGAGAACTTGACCTGCGCAAATCCTGCGTCCACACCACTTCCATCGCCCTCTTCACAGAGTGTGCACAGACGAGCATAGCCCGTGCGGTCGATGTATAGGCGCTGCCGAGACCAGCTGCTCTCCTTGTCTTGGTAATCCCACGGGTTCACTGCCATGCCCACCCATGGCTGCACGCTGGCCAGCTTGAAGTCAGCTTCGCTCTCGGCCTCTTGCTCCGGCGTAAGGTCTGGATAGCGAGGGTCTGTCTGAGTCGTGGCCAGGCTGGCTGGCATGACGGACCCCCTCCCAGCTGGCTCTTCAACACTGGACCACTCACTTCTGGTCGCCACATTGGCTTCCCGTTGGCTGCGTGATGACGCTTGTAGCATGCCCAACATCTGGCCCGTTATGGACGTACCGGGTCCCACCGGAGGTTCGCACGTTGCGCTCTCGGCGCGCAAGCTGACCCGCCCAGTGAGTTCAACTCGCATCATCGAGCTGGGTGTCAAGAAGACCGCCTCCACCATGGACTGGCAACGCGCATCAAGCCTCTCCCTCTCCTCCGAGTTGAACCTTCTCAGTCTCATCTCCTCTAGCCATGACGCCAGGAGGTCCACCAGCTCGGGGTGGTTTCGTGAGAATGCACAAGGTGCAGGCGCACACCTTTCCCCTGCGAGGGCCAGACGGACCTTTCCCCTTGCGTCCAGGGACACCGCTTCACGTGGTGGTGGAGCGCAGCCCTCAAAAGCGGGGGCAAGAGTGCGCGCTAGCGTAGCATCGTCGTCGAAGATCTCAGTCGCCAGGCACACCCTGGGGTCTTCGTTCCGCTTGCTCCTTGCATCAACGGGCGGCGTCAACTCGATCAACGGCAGCGTGACCTTCTCCCTCATGCCCAGTGACACCGCGGCCTCAGAAGTGGCGATGCCTCGGTAGAGGTCGATGGTCAGCTTGAGTGCATTCTTCAGGGGTCCCGTGCCCACCAAGAAATCCCACGTAGTGTCGTTGGTGTACGTGACAAAGGCATGGAGCCGATGCAGAGTCATGTACGGCGTGCCCGCGGCGAGGACCACATCCACGTAGCAGTACTTGGTGAATTCTGCAGGGCTGCCGTCACATCTGGCCACTCTGGCCCCCGTCTCCGCATCGAAGATGGTCAAGCCAAGCCTGTTGACTGTTCTGATGGGGATGATGTTGCAATTGGCTCCAGTGTCCAGAAGTAGCGCTTTGTACAACATGAGCAGGCCCCCAGAGGCCATCAGAGCCATCCCTTGTGCCAAAGAATCGTTCAGGAGCTTGCATACAGGCTGGACCTGCGCCATGGCGGTGAGCTGCTCCTCTGTAAGGCCACTGAGCATCCTCTTCTTCAATAGCTCGTATGCCTTGGCCTCCATGGTCCCTGCGTGCAGCTCGCCCCTCTCGCTGAAGTCTCTCACCCCGTAGCTCTCCTGGACGGTGGCCGCTGCAGCTGTTACATGCACCGTCGTCCTCCCCTTCCTGGGCTGCTCCACCATATCCTCCGGCATCTCGTCCAGGGGAACCTCTTCTTCGTCACTGTCGTCGCCCGACTCCATGCCCGGGCAATCGTCATCATCGTCGCTGTCGTCGCCCGACTCCATGCCCGGGCAGTCGTCACCCTCGTCGCTGATGTCCTGGCAGTCTTCACCCTCGTCGCTGATGTCCTGGCAGTCTGCTGCTGAGGCTGTCGGCACGGGGAGCTGGTTGCTCTCAGCCAGTTCCACCAAGGTCTCCACACCCCTGGGAGCTGTTATGCGACCCTCTGCCACGAGTCCGGCAGCTAGCTTACGGAAAGCTGCTCCCAGACTCTTGATCACGGAGGCCATGAGCTGCACCTTCCTCTGCATCTCGTCCGCCGCAGGCGCCATGGGCACCTGTGCGTCGGCCTCGTACTCCTCGGGTGTCTTTACTGGGAAGCCCCTCATGCGTTGGGTACTTCCCAGGGCTACTGCTGGAGCCGCTGTGAGCTCAGACTCCGCACTCTTACACAGCGTCTCAGGGAGTGCCCCCAAACCCAAGGTGTTGAGGGCGCTCGAGAGCGCCTCTTCGCCCATCTCCTCGGCCATAGCTGAGAGCAACTCGGTTGGAGGGCCAGATGGCGCTCCTGCCCCTGCGCTGCCATGGTGGTGCGCGTGTGCATCGGTGATGTGCGTCTCCCTCTCCGCGACGCGCGCTGCGACTGGCTCCTCGTCGGAGCCCTCATCCTCGGACAGCACCTGCGACTTCACACTGCCCGCACGACTGGCCGTCTTCCTAGCAGCCACCATGCCCTGGTACTCTGCCTTCAGAGCCTCGGGGTTGCCAGTGGCGCCCTTCTGCTTGTCCTCTGGCGCCTGTTTAGCTCTGTACTTGTCTTTCTCGTCGTTGGACAGCTGCTGCCAGTCCGTCACCAGGATGCCCCAGTCGGAGTTCTTGAAGCGGTTCTTTAAGTTGTACATGCGCAGGGCGGCATTCTCCGCGTCCCACCACTTGCTGGAACCAAGTCTGCTCTCGTGGAACCCAGCAGGCATCTTGACGTGTTTGTCGCCGCTCCTGCACTGCTCAGGATCGGACTCATGCCAGCCCCCTCCAAAGCAGCGTAAGCACTTGGGCTTGTCGTTCGTACGAACGCCCTCTGCTGGGGGCGGAGTCTTGTTGTAGGAGGTCTTCTTAGCTCTCTCGGCCACGTTCACCTCCTTCTTCATCTTCTTGGAAGGTGGTGTCTCCGCCTTCTTGCTGCTCTCTGGCTCGCCTGGCTGCCCTTCCCCAGCGGACTCAATCTTCTTGATCGAGTTCTTTATCGCCTTGAGGTCGAGGCCATGTTGACGCGCCTCCCAGGTAGAGTACTGGCAGCCACACCGCCTGGTGATCTCCTGAAGGAAGGTGAGGATCCAAGACTCCGCATCGCCCTTGAGCTTGTCCTGAACCTCGATGATGGACTCCAGGTCCTTCCAGGTCACCCGATTGGGTGGCGGGAACTGTGCCCTCAGTTGCTCCTTCACCCGTGTCTGGAAGACCTTGATGCGCAGGTTTTCTACGCAGTCCTCGATGAAGGTGCGCAGCTCTTCGTCGCTCAGCACCTTCCCAGTGTTAAGCTGCATCTCCCTGCGTTGACACATCTTCATGTATGTCAGCCCATCCTGCCCCACCTCCTGTGGCTTCTGTGTCAACAGATCCACTTTCTCTTGCGTTCCCTTCATCATAAACTTCTTGTCAAGGGCAGCGATAAAACCCCTGAGCGCGTAGAAGTACTGAGTGTCACGGGTGCCATCATGTCCCGTCAAGCCTTTCAGCGAAGTTCCATCAGTCAGATAGTCGTTGGAAACCTCCCCTTGGGCGTCTTGATTCGTCACTGGCCTCGCTATCACCCACGTGGTACCAGTGTTCATTTCATTAAAAGGGGGCCTAGCACACGGGATGGTACCCTCGAGTGGGCCATGTTCACTAGTGTCTTTGAGGACTCGGTCCATGTTGGAGGCCACTACACCCCCTTTCTCATAATTCTCACGCCACCAGCTGAGAGTTTGCGAATTCTCGCCAGCCAGACATGCAGGGATGATATCCCACAGATACTCAAAGTCAGGAGGTGTCTCTCTCAGGGTCTTCATTTGCGCATCGGTGAGCGTGCCAGCCCCGGACCTGAGCCTCCTTCTGACGTTGGCGTTGTGCTGCCGCACAAAATTCTCGCACATGTCGGCGAACTCCCTCAGAAACTTGGGACGGTCTTCTTCCTTGGTGCCCGTGTAGATGGGCAGCGTACCAAGGTTGATGCGCGCGGAGTCAGTGTACTCCATATCTTCCTCGAAAATTACCAAAGGCTCTTGGGCCTGGACTTGAGGTTGCACTGGTGTTTGGGCTTGGCCCTGAGGTTGTACTGGTGCTTGGGCCTCAGGCTGGCCACTGGCAGCCCCTTCCTCTCCTTCCAGCTCTGTGAAGTGCTGGCTCACCCGTATCGCTCTCTGGGCACGCCTCTCTGCCCTTTGCTGCTTCTGACGGTCAGTACTGGATTCCGTTGCTATCTTCCCGGTGAAGAAGAGATGCTGGTGTGAAGGCTCTTTTCACTCCACACTTCCAAGCTTACCAGTACGGATGAATCCGTCCCTGGCTTCACCTTTCAGTGCTTTGCTCTAAGTAGCAATCACTGCCAGGATAATCTCGTTCATGACTGGTGAGCACGGTTTCGTCTGTGACCTGACCCTGTCTTACACTGGTTCTTCTAGATGTCCAGCAAGGTCGCCTCAGCCCTCAGTGTGTCTGGTCCACGCAGTAAATCAGCAGAATGCCTATTACCCGCAGCTTAAGGTGGCTTAAGCCACCTTAACTCAAAGGGCTCATGGGGGCTTCTTCGGCGGTGCTTTCAAAATTTGGAGACCTATGTCGTCAAGATCTTGAGGTGCTCTTTCTGCAGTGTCTTATCAAAAGTTTGATCTGAGTTCATCTTGACCCTCAAAATCTCGGTTGAAGTAGGGTGGGTATTTCCCAATTTTCCTTAAGATGGCTTAAGCCACCTTAAGCTAATTAGCTCACCGGGGGCTTCCTCTAAGACGCTTTCAAAATTTGGAGACCTATGTTGTCAAGATCTCGAGCTGCTCTTTCTGCAGTGTCTTGCCAAAAGTTTGATCCGAGGTCATCTTGACCCTCAAAATCTCGGTTGAAGTAGCATGGGTATGCAAAAAACCGGGAAAATCGCTCAAATTTTACTAAATGTTGCACCCTCTTGGATACTTCCCAAAATTGCTCACCGGGAACTTGGGCTCGCCTAATAGTGCACACAGTGTCTAAAAGAAGACAATGTCGCCGTCATTTTGAGCTTAAAAAATCTAGCTTCCGGTACCGATAGCTCCCGTAATAATTGAAAACGTTAAGGTGGCTTAAGCCACCCTAAATC
>LGRX02001333.1:0-41259 GCA_001247695.2 Cymbomonas tetramitiformis
CATCCTTTCAAAGGATGGCCCAAGGGTGGTGGTCATGGGTCGGCGCAAGGTGAATGGTCAGTGGGTAAACCACAAGTTTCAATTCTGTCTTCTCCACCAGTGTTGCGCTACGGTATTGCCCAACTACTGTGATGTACCGCCTTCACCTACGGCCCTGGTTGTGGCACATGGGTTGTCACTAACTAGGGAACAACGGCTTGGAGCTGGGGCCTTGACCTTTCAAGAGCAGTAACTCAGGTACGAAAGCGACATTGCTGTTTGCATTGGCACGGTTTGTTGGGCTTTGGACTAACGTAATTGTTTTTCCACAGGTACCACACATTGGGAAATATGCGACTGAGTGTCCAGGGATAATGTGAAAGTTAGTTAGGGATCTTGGCGAGAAGTATGTTTTGAACCGAACTGGGGGGCCGGCCACCGGGACTTGTGGTTAGTAGTGGTCCGCGAAAGCACGTGAAAAACCAATGGAGAACTTAGTTGGTCAATGCACGAAGACGAGTAGGCGATGGGGCGAAGGGCACAAGAAAGGGTGAAGTCGTGTTAAACTCTGGAGGCAAAACATGCGCGCCGGTAACTTTGCTTTGAATATTGATTTGAAGCTTTATATTTTACGTGAACAAGCGTTCTAATCTAGTGAATAGTACAAGCGTCCAAAGCGTTTAAGTGTTTGCGTGTTTAATTTTTTCTGTCCGTGTTCTTCGGTATTTAAGAGAAGTCCGGGCGCGCGTCGTAACTGGAGTTGGTGACCTAGCGGTAGTCGGCTGTTTTATGCCTGAAATAAGGGGAAAAAACGGGGCAACCCCCATAAAATAGGAACAAAGCCAACCAAAGATATTCCTGAAAGTGTAGAAAAATTCTGGGTTTTTTCCAAAATTTTCAAATTTTAAAAAAACGCCGAAAAGGCCTGAAAATCATAGAAAACTGAAAAAAATTATATTGGTTCATCGATGAACCCCCCAAAAAATAATTCATGAAAGCAGACGTAAAAAGTATCATTTTGCTACAGATTTTCAAAAAAAATAAATTAGCTTAAAAATGCGTGAAATATTGTACAAGTTCAATTAAAAATTTATGTTTTCTTAACACAAAAACCCCATAAATCTTCCTTAATTCAGGGTGAAAAAGATAATTTCTTTAGTGAAAATCAGGAATATTTCTTAAACCCTAAAACAACCGGGAAATTAAATAAAATTACATTCAACTTGGGAAAATCTTAAACCCTAGATTCGGTCAAATTTTCAATTTTTTCAGGGCCTCCCCTTGTAAAACACCCCAAAACCCAAAAAGGCCTGAAATTCATATAAAACTAGAAGAAAAAAAAAGGGGTTCATCGATGAACCCCCAAAAACATATTTCATAAAAATCAGACGTATCAAGTATCATTTTGCTACCGAGTTTCGAAAAAATTTTGAAGCTTAAAAAGGCGTAAAATATTGTAGAACTTCAATTGAAAATTTATGTTTTCTTAACACAAAAACCCCATAAACCTTCCTTATTTCAGGCTGAAAAAGATGATTTTTTTATTGAAAATCAGGAATATTTCTTAAACCCTAAAACAACCGGAAAATTAAATAAAATTACATTCCACTCGGGAAAATCTTAAACCCTAGATTCGGTCAAATTTTCAGTTTTTTCAGGGCCTCCCATTGTAAAACTCCCCAACTCCCAAAACTCCCAAACTCCCCAAATGTGTAGAATGAGTTTGGCCATGATTGGCTAAACGGCCGCTCGGAGTGGTGGTGCGCGTTTGCGCGTTTGGGCGTCAGTGGGGATTGTGAGATGAGCGGCTTGCGGTGAGCGGCTTTGAGCCGCAGCTATGGGGTGCCGGCTTGGATTGGGTTTCGTCGTCGCAATGTCCATTTGCGGTTTTCTGCACGCTCTGATCCCGCCTGCTACCGTATTTTGGGCTGGTGGCCTTGGCACCTTTGACTTCGACGACATCTTCCTTCGCCCCTCGCTAGCATGGCTCGACCGCTCGTTCCGTATCTGTGACGTCGCATTTTCTCCGCGACCCTACCCAGGCGTGCTGCAGCGTACCGCCTCCCCTCAGGCCTTTCTGGAAATGGGAGTCACAACGAGATCCAAGAAGTCCCTCACGAGGGACAGTGACATCGACGCCTCTTTGAGGTTAATCGACGGGGTGCGGAACACACCGACGGCGGCTACGCCTTTTGTTCCTACCCCCAACCCTGCATCGAACGTAGACGAGGACGTGGCCGTCAGACGTTACCTGCAGGAGCAGTCCAAGCTCGTCGACGAGATCTACAAAGCGCGTCTCCATCGGGCTTGGGCCAAGAGTATCCGTGAGGATATTCTTGGTGACAAGAAGCATCATTTTCGCGGTACGGACGACGCTGGCCTTCTGTCCGACCTGGTGGTGCAGCTGCGTACGGAGTTTCAGTCGGCCGGGCTGGAGCTGTGTGCCTTTGACCTCGACGACCCTCTGGCTCCAGTGGTCGGCCGGGTGAATGGCCTCTTGTACGACGTTCTGGCTCTCGTGGTGGAGAAGCACAGCAACGCCTACGTCTGGCTCACTGGTACGGATTCTTCGACTGACCGAGATGGACGGCGAGCTCTCATCGACGTTATCAAGGGCTGTGTACCGGTGGCACTACGGGAGTCGCAGCAGGAGGAGCACGCCGCGTTACGTTATCCCGCAAACGTTGACCCGCAGCCGATCTTGGCTAAGGAACAACGTTTGGTGCGGGATAACAGGGCGTCTGACTGGACACCGACGGAGGCTACCAGAAAATTGAGCCTCTACACCCGCCTCGACCCGACCTTCTACGCTGCGGTGAAGGTCCGCTATCCCATGGCCGCTGACTTGGCTCAAGTGTCACTGGTTTCGCTCCGTGCCATGGTTGTGGAGATTTACCAGGCTTGGGCACAGACGGGCGGGGGGAAGGTGGCTTCGGGCGCGGACGGCGTCTCCGCCCACCTTTCCAGCAGCGAGTACGACGCCCTTCTTCAAAAGATCACGGAGCTCAAGGAGCTCGTGCAGCGGCAACACGGTGAGGCCGCTCCGGTTGTGCGGCAACAACGGGAGCGGGTGCAGCAGCGGCAGCAGCAGCAGCGGGGGCAGCAGCCGCGAGGATTCCGTGTGGGGACCCACAAGGCCCCACCGGTGGGATTCGACCGCGACGATCAACGGGCCAAGCCGTTCGGCGGTAGGTGCAAGAAGGCGGGAAAAGGTGAGGCGTATCACTTTTACCGCGACTGCCCGGTGGGCGGGCGCCAACACCCGCCCACCTCTGCCGCGGCATTTTGCATTCCCATCGACGAGGAGGACGCAGAGGGGGTGCACGCGCTCGCCATGTGTGCATTGTTCCAGCAGGCGGCGGATGACGGGGCGGAGTCCTTCGCGCGTGCGGCAGCCGCGTACGGGCCGCCCGCGGTGCTTTGTGCGGGAGCGGTGGGCGGCATCGACGTGTCCGCCTACGGCTTCACCGTGGAGCAGCAGCCGGCTTCCGAGGGAGATGACATTCTCCGCTGGCTCGACGATCTTGCCGCGGAGGTTCACTCCGCGGCCAACCCGCAGGTACATTACACCCACGCATCTTTCCCGCCTCCTGCCGGCATCGGGCAGGAGGCTTCGGCTCTGGTGTGCGGACCCGCCGCGCGGTGGCCACACCGGAGGAGCAGGTTCCGGCAGGTGGTGCGGCGGCATCGGCATCCGCCGTGCCGGCCCCTGCTATGCCTGTCTCGCAGGGAAAGGATGTGAAGCCCGCGCCACTTCAATCGGCGCGGGTGACCACCACAGCGGACGCGGACGGTGAGTTCGCTGGGTTCGTTCAGACCGTGAACCACGCCGCCATCGGACAGGTTGATCTCACGGGCTACGACACGGACGATTACGAGGACCTCACCGACGGCAGCTTCGTCGTGAAGCCGCGTGCTTCGACAATCTCGGCAAGTCACTCGTCGACGCCCGCAGCCCGAGCACCTCACTCTGGTGGTGCCCTGGGTGATTGGCATGACGGTGCTCCCCGCGGCCACGGCTGCGGAAAGCCTCCGTGGGGCTTCCCCGCCCACGCGGGCTTGTGGGGGATGCCCTTCCTTCTTTCCTTCATTCTCTTGATTTCTGTCATGGGAGTGGGGGCTGCCACCTATACGGTGGCCAACGACATCGACCCTGTGCAGGTATCGGGTCGGGCTGCGCCGCAGCCTGTGCTGTGCAGGGGAGAGGAGGCGCCGCTTGTCACGGTGCCGTGTGCTATTCCGCCTCGTCTCCACCGGCGGGTACAGAGGCGGCAGGGCCTCTATATGGCTCCGGTTCCGTGGCATCCCGGGCCGCCGCCGCCTGCCATGTTATTTGAGGGCGGTCCTCCGTTGTCGCCGGCATCGTCGTCGGATGACGAGGCCCCACCGTCGGGCAGCACTTGGCAGCACCCCGGTGCGGTGCAGCCTCCCGTGATCGACGAATCAGCAAATCCGACTCCGTCAAATTCTCTGGCGAATGATTTTCCAGTGACCGACACCTTACACTTTGGCCGCCCTGTATTGCTCCGCCGTGCTACGGCGGGCTACTACGGTGATCGATGTGGTGAAGGTGTTCCTCTGAGCTTTGACCCCGAGTAGTTATGCTTCTGGTTCTGGCAGTACACCACTTTCATGGTGGTGTGCTGAGATCTACTTTGACCTCAACACGGTCTTCAATTTGGTTTATGATTTTACTTTGACACCTTTGAACTCTTCAATCTGACTTGCTGGCACAGAGCTTTTCAGTAGGTTAGCAGGACTTGCATTGCCTGTATATTTCTGCTCTTGTGCCGGCTAGGGGGTTTCAATTTGTGTATCAGAATTGCACAGTTGTATTAGCAGTTAGGTTTGTCACCCTAGCTCCTGCCCTGACTTATCTTAACATTCTGACTCTCCTAGCTAGTCACCACCCACAGTGCTGGGGTGGTGTGCTGGAATCTGTATAGGCGGCCCTGACTGGGAGTCCCGGTGCAGGCCCCTATGACAGACCCCTAGGACCAACACTGGACTGCTGACTGATCTATAGGTTCGTGCTGTGACACACGCTATGTCACAGGTAGGCTAGTTTCCGAGACCGTTGCGAGACCGTTCCGGGTGTATCTAGCTTAGGGTTTATTTATCTTGACACAGTTTATCCACAGAGTTCGGGACCCTCTGATATCTAGTGAACTAGGATATTCCGGTATATATAGAAAATATATTTTCATATATCTCAGTTTGGGACACGATAAGTCATACTCTAGTCATACTCTAGTCATACACAAATCATACGCAAGTCATACTCAAGTCATACTCGAGAGTCATACGCAAGTCATCTGATGTCGGCCTCAGATCAATATGTGTGAATTATATTGTCCCATTTCCAGAACTTCATATATAGAAAATATATTTTTATATATTTCACTTTGGGACACTATTCATCACGAGGCAATGTCAGCAAATTCTACGAGTGTTCCTTTTCTGTGAATGACAACAATTGCGATCGCAAACCGCAAATTTCATTTGTTTCAATTGTTTATTTTGCATATCACTGATTAGTATCCACAAAAGCAACAATTTCCAATTGTCGCCGTTCTACATATTTGCATTTCGCTTGTTGTCCCATTCTCAGATCTTTATATATAGAATAATATATTTTCCTTATTTCACTTTGGGACACTGTGTGTCAGATATTGTATACTTACGATTCATTTCACAATATTTGCGATTCATTTCACAATATTTGCGATTGTCGACATCTTCGGCAATTGCGATACAATATGCCGATCTGTGCCGATGCAAGCCGATATCATCTACTGTCCCAAACTGAGATGTTTGTATATAGAAAAACTTAATTTTGAATGTTCAAAATGGGACACCTGCGATTGTTGCCATTGTTCCCTGTGTTTCAATTTGATTTTCTGGAATTGTGGAATTCTGCGATATCGCAATTTGATTTTCTGGAATTCTGCGATATACATTCTGGAACTCTTGTCCCAAAATGAGATTTGCATATATAGAAAATCTTACTTTTTTATGTTCAAAATGGGACACAAAAAATTCTTCAACTACTGTTGCATTTCTATGAATTTCACAATGAAGCTTGCTTTCATACCTAATATATCTGCGTCACCTACTAATTGTAAAGCAAACTGGTTACCTGGTTTAGTTATATACGTAAATTGGTTTAATACGTCAAGCCTGGAATCACTTTCGTTAAATTCCGTTTGCGGCCGAGTAACAGAAACTATATATTTTCTACCTGTGATTTCTGGAGCTGTGATAGGTAAGTTTGATGTATCAAATGTTATGTTCAGAATCTTTCCACCAGTAGCTATATCTGATGAAGTAAATGTCAAATTGAAGAAACAAATGAATTTTCCTGCGGGAATTTGCACGGTTCTATCACCTGCAGTTCCACCAGTCAAAGTAGTAATGATTTCACAACCTTTGTGTGACAATTGTGACGGTAATGTCAGTTTTTCTAACGCTACATCACGAGCTCCAGAAATATCACCTGCCATATTGATTCTAAAAAATTTAGGTACAGATGAATCAGGTTTCGTTTCAAAATTTATAAAATATATCGTTGAAACACTCGATAAATCTACACCTGCGGTATTTAAATTTATGAAACTATTACCTGATGTTTTATTTCCAAATAAATCAATATTTGTGCGATCATTTGGTGCGTAATCAGGGGCCTACACCGAGACACTCGGGAGGGTTGCCTGTACAGATCTCAGCATGCAACGCAAGCCCGTTCCATTGGAACATTTCCATAACCGCATAATTGTGTCGGTGCTCAAGCCAAAGCAAGGCAAAGATAGAGGGGATAGTGCACATGCACGCGCACATACGTATTACTATATCGGTATTAGCATAATACTGATACCGAATATCGATCGACCTTCACTCGCACAAAAGTATCCAGTAGGTTCCAAAACATTGTTTATAATATTTATTGTTAATAAGGTATTGCACTTCATCGAGCGCTCTCGGCTGACTAAAGTCTCTGCTTGGGAGCCTCACACACCTAGTCAGTCTAGACCTTGCTCGCTTTCCGTTACTTATGAATAATACCTCAGTCGACACCAGTAAATATCTGGCAATATAGTGCAAGTAACGGATACCGGTAGCTCGCTTTTTCATTATTTCAATATATTTCACCAAATAGCAATATCACTAGGAGTGGTTTGATACATCCCGTGAGTGTATCATGTCTTTCAAAGGCTTGAAAGAATCTCTTCAAGTTTCTTGCCGATGCGCTCTGCAGCTAAGCGCGGTGGGAAACGGGGAATTGGAACCTGACACACCACATACACAATATTGATACAAACTGACATCTTATGCTTGAGCTCATAGCAAAAAGAATTTCCTCAGGAGGGAAGGTCACTTCTGTGCCTTGAAAACAAGTTGGGGTTTGCAGTTATAAGAAGCGTACCTCGGCATCGTCAGGATCCAACCTGTTCCTCACCACAAACACGCATCCCAGGTCAGAGTTCATCTTGCGAGAGTGCAGCAAGCGGCAAATATTTTTTTCGCAAAGGCGACGTGCATCAGTATGCAAAAGTTGAACTTGTGTGCCGTTTGTATCAGCATACTGAAACCAAAATGTCCAAACCGGAACCTCGGCGAATGCAAAAAGCACAAGGCCTTTTGAAGCATAAGTTCGAAGAGGGAAGTGTGTCAAGTGGTCACCAGGTCAATACGGGAACTTCGTATTCATATTTTTGTTCCCACTCTTTTTTTTCGGCGATATCTCGAACCTTCACATAACCACATGAACACAACCACGTCACAACATCCTTTCCTTGCATCCTTAACTGGAAACGAAGCTTCCTCTCCACTATTTCCGAAGCGATAGCATGCGTTGTGGGTTTCATGAACCTCTAAGTTGAGGCTAGCTTTCTCGACGTGCGAAGTCCCACTTCCTTTTCAGCAACCCGCGCAATTAAGAAATGTTGGAAGCAAAACCCTACACTATGCCTTATCCTCCAAGCTGCAGAGTCGAGTTGTGCAGGATAGTGGGCAGAGTATCGATCCTTCAATATCAGATGGCGCAGACAACAAAACAAGCCGTTTATTTTTCTGACCTCCATCGTCGTGTTTGCCAAATTAAGTTGTCCAGTGAACTGCGCAGCTGCAAATACCGAGTCGAGTTTTTCTTGCAGTCCCTCGCACAGGCAGCAACCTGCAATGCGCGTTTGGGCAGTTACGTATTTTCCATCGAGCTGACGAGTGCATCCAACTTTATTGAACGAAGAGTGTGCTATTGACTTCGATAACGGCCTAGAAGGTCAAAACTTTTCGTTTGGACGAGCTGAGGACGGTTTTCGGCGCAGGCATCGGTGCCGACCCAGGATACTAAACTTTGACACACCTTGCTTTGAATACAGCACTAGTTTATGTGCTTTTGCTGGCACCTCTACATCTTCTGATCCATCACTCGCCCGCCACGAGGCTTGTCCTGTAGGTACCAGGGCACTCAAAGTTATTGCCTCGCTGCTTTCGGAAGAAGTATGCTACTGTAACACGCGCAAGTGAAGGCGATAATGCAAGTACCACTGAAGCTACACGCGGAAAGAAAATAACAAGGCCAAAGAAAATATTCTCTTGACGATATTTGAAGACGTCCCTGGCAGAGCATACCTCGAAGGTCCAAGCGTTTAGCCAGTGGTGATCTGAACATGCACTGCCGCTTCGAAAGTGGTGCATTCCGAGCCGTGAAACGGTGCGTAATATGTCGTGTCCAGAGAGAGCTCGTGCGCACAAAGGTCGGTGTAGGGTGCTTGCCATTCAAACTACAAATAATGCTCATGTTTGTACAAAGTTGAGAGTCAGAGGCTGAAAGTCGAGAGGAAGGCAGAAATATGCAAACGAAAAAATCTGATCCAAGCAAGTTTTTGAGGGCAGTTCCACTCTTCCACACGACAGATGAGAGATTTGTAGGGTTCTTCACTTCTTCCGATGCACTCGAACATATCCGATACTACAAGCCTAATGCGAAATTATTTAACACAATTGTTTAATTGAAAATTTTGGCGACTAAATCTAAAATTAAAAAAATCGGCGGCGACTAAAACGCGGCTAAAAATCACGAAATTTCCCTAAATCACCAAAATCGAGTGTAGAACAAGGATGCAAGTTGGGGTTTTGAGCCAGGCGATAGCGGGGCGGTGCTTTTCTTCCCCACCCGCGAACCGACAATATAATTAGATCCGCTGTCGGGGCGGTAG
Organism: Cymbomonas tetramitiformis; assembly: GCA_001247695.2. Lineage (NCBI taxonomy): Eukaryota > Viridiplantae > Chlorophyta > Pyramimonadophyceae > Pyramimonadales > Pyramimonadaceae > Cymbomonas > Cymbomonas tetramitiformis. The sequence continues at coordinate 9,198 of LGRX02001333.1, forward strand.
GTTGCCCACGGTACGAATTTTTTTTTCAAATCACCCAAATTTTTTCGTAGGTTGATACATTGTAAAACCTATATGATAACAGGTTTCAAGTCTAATTAAACCGGTTTTGAGACTACAACAACAGGTTTTGCTTAGGCATCACAATTGAGGTTTGGTTTACCTTGCTTGTCGTTGCCGACAAGGGCAAGGGGAAGCAAGGCAATTAGAACGTGATGCTTATCACAAATCCTGTTATCACACAGCGGGTTTTTCAACGTCGGTTCCATTAACTTTAGTCTTGGACGCAAGAACGCACCAAGGAGAAGTCAGGCAGCAAATGTGCAACAGGATAACCTTGAAGGCAACAATAGCAAGCATGATTCTGCGCAAAAACCCCACGCAACCAACATGCGCAGTAAGGACGGACGCAGCACAAGAAAAGTTTACTTCAAGCACTACAATATTTCAGGCACGAAAGTACTGTTCAAGCATCACACAATTCCAGGCGGGGGAAGGTCGGAACCGGGAGGGAGGACTCACTTATGAGTTGAAGCTACTTGTACAAGTTGAAGTACTTGTCAGACGCAAGACGAGAGTGCGTGCTGAGCTGATGACAGTCGAGTGCCAGTCCAGTCCAGTCCAGACGCAGAGTCCAGTCCAATCGTCCAGTCCCAGAACAGAGAAGACCCAATCCAGTCGAATGCCAGAAAGCCAAACGAAACCACGTCCCAAAACGTAGAAGTCAAACCAGTCCCTCCCTCGGCCCGGGTCGAGTTACAAGTGCTTGTGTCCCCCAAGTTTTCAAGACATAGACAAGCTGTACAACGGCGGCCGACTAAATCGTCGATCGACAGGGTGACTAAAAAATTAATTAATTCCCAGCGACTAATGTCAAAATAATTCAGCCCCCGACTAATAATTTCGCATTAGGCTTGTAGGCTTGGTCGATCTCAATTTTGAGATCTCCGCTACAGTAGGCCTGTACAATCGAACATCTGAAATTTCGGAACGAATCGGGCCCTTTTTATGCAACGGAGCTCGATTTTGGCGAACGGCTCAGAAACGCGGAAAATTGCAGATCGCAAATCTCAGTCGTTCGAATTTTTTTCCCCCCCGTTATGGTTTTTCTTCGCAGCGTTAGCGTTTATCGCTTGTTTGCAGAACTTACGGGAGGAGTCTCACTGCCTATGCCTGTTTGACCGTGAATATTGCACAAAAGAATATGTTACAAGCATGAGCATGCATAGAATCATGTTCATAAGACTGTTAGTACCTAGTATAGTACAATCTAATAAGGATCAGCTAACGCTTTCTTCTCATTTTCAGATTCCTCATGGAGAGCAGGGCATACTGGAATATCCCGGTTCAAGATATCAGACAGTCAGTGAACCAATATAGATAAACTCGTATAAGAAATAAACCCTAAGCTAGATTAACCCGGAACGGTCACGGAGTCGGAACGGTCTCGAGTCTAGCTACCTGTGACACTCGGTGTGTCACAGCACAGGCTTACGGATCAGTCACGGTCCAGTGTTGGCTACCTAGGAATCTGTCATAGGGGCCTGCACCGGGACTCCCGGTCAGGGCTGCCTATACAGATTTCAGCACACCACCCCAGCACTGTGGGTGGTGACTGACAGGTAAGTCAGAGAAGTTAAGATAAGTTAGGGTAGGAGCTAGGGTGACAAACCTAACTGCTAATCCAACTGTGCTATTCTGATACACAAATTGAAACCCTCTAGCTAGCACAAGTGCAGAAACCTACGGGTAAGGAGCTCCCGCTAAACAACTGAAAGGCACTGTGTAAGCAAACCAATTTGAAGATTGTAGATGTCAAAGCAAAGCATAAACCAAATTGAAGACCACGTTGAGGTCAAAGTACATCTCAGCACACCACCAGAGTGGTGCACTGCCAGAGCCAGAAGGAAAACTACTCGTGGTCAAAGTGCAGAGGGGCACCGTCACCACAATGTCCACGGTAGTAGCTTGCAGCACTGCTCTCCAGTGGGTCAGGCGGCCGGTGAACCACCGTCGTAGCACCCAGGGAGTGCAGTACTGCATTCAAAGTGACGGGTACCGGAATATCCTAGTTCACTAGATATCAGAGGGTCCCGAACTGTGTGGATAAACTGTCATAAGATAATAAACCCTAAGCTAGATATACCCGGAACGGTCTCGCAATGGTCTCGGATACTAGCCTACCTGTGACACAGCGTGTGTCACAGCACGAACCTATAGATCAGTCAGCGGTCCAGTGTTGGTCCTAGGGGTCTGTCATAGGGGCCTGCACCGGGACTCCCAGTCAGGGCTGCCTATACAGATTCCAGCACACCACCCCAGCACTGTGGGTGGTGACTGTCTAGGAGAGTCAGAATGTTAAGATAAGTTAGGGCAGGAGCTAGGGTGACAAACCTAACTGCTAATTCAACTGTGCAATTCTGATACACAAATCGAAACCCTCTAGCCGGCACAAGTGCAGAAACATACAGGCATATAGGTCCTGCCAAACTACTGAAAGGCACTGTGTCAGCAAGTCAGATTGAAGAGTTCAAAGTTGTCAAAGCAAAATCATAAACCAGATTGAAGACCGTGTTGAGGTCAAAGTACATCTCAGCACACCACCATGAAAGTGGTGTACTGCCAGAACCAGAAGTAAACTACTCGGGGTCAATGGCCAGAGGAGCACCGCCACCACAACGAGCACTGTAGTAGTCCACCGTGGCACGGCGGAGTAACACAGGGCTGCCAAAGTGCAAGGTGTCGGTCATGGAGAAATCATTCGCCAGAGAATTTGACGGAGTCGGTGTTGTTGATCCGTCGATCACGGGAGGCTGCACCGCACCAGGGTGCTGCCAAGTGCTGCCCGAAGGTGGCGCCTCGTCATCCGAAGACGATGCCGGCGACAACGGAGGACCGCCCTCAAACAAGATGCCAGGCGGCGGCGGCCCGGGATGCCACGGCACCGGAGCCATATAGAGGCCCTGTCGCCTCTGTACCCGCCGGTGGAGACGAGGCGGGATGGCACATGGCACCGTGACAAGCGGTGACCCCTCACCCCTGCACAGCACAGGCTGCCGTGCAGCCCGACCCGATACCTGCACAGGGTCGATGTCGTTGGCCACCGTGTAGGTGGCTGCTCCTACTCCCATGACAGAGATCAAGAGAACGAAAGAGAGAAGGAAGGGCATCCCCCACAAGCCCGCGTGGGCGGGGAAGCCCCACGGAGGCTTTCCACAGCCGTAGCCGCGGGGAGCACCCTCACGCCAATCCTCCAGAGCACCACCAGAGTGAGGTGCTCGGGCTGCGGGCGTCGACGAGTGATTTGCCGAGATGGCCGAGGCCCGCGGCTTCACGACGAAGCTGCCGTCAGCGAGGTCCTCGTAATCGTCCGTGTCGTACCCCGTGAGATCAACCTGTCCGATGGCGGCGTGGTTCACGGTCTGAACGAACCCAGCGAACTCACCGTCCGCGTCCGCTGTGGTGGTCACCCGCGCCGATTGAAGTGGCGCGGGCTTCACATCTTCTCCCTGCGAGACAGGCATAGCAGGGGCCGGCACGGCGGATGCCGATGCCGCCGCACCACCTGCCGGAACCTGCTCCTCCGGTGTGGCCACCGCTGCGGCGGGTACGCACACCAGAGCCGAAGCCCCCTGCCGTCACCGGCAGGAGGCGGGAAAGATGCGTGAGTGTAATGCACCTGTGGGTTGGCCGCGGAGTGAACCTCCGCGGCAAGATCGTCGAGCCTGCGGAGAATGTCGTCCCCCTCGGAATCCGGCTGCTGCTCCACGGTGAAGCCGTAGGCGGACACGTCAATGCCGCCCACCGCTCCCGCAGAAAGCACCGCGGGCGGCCCGTACGCGGCTGCCGCACGCGCGAAGGACTCCGCCCCGTCATCCGCCGCCTGCTGGAACAACGCACACATGGCGAGTGCGTGCACCCCCTCTGCGTCCTCCTCGTCGATGGGAACGCAAAATGCCGCGGCAGAGGTGGGCGGGTGTTGGCGCCCGCCCAACGGGCAGTCGCGGTAGAAGTGATACGCCTCACCTTTCCCCGCCTTCTTGCACCTACCGCAGAACGGCCTTGCCCGTTGATCGTCACGGTCGAATCCCACCGGTGGGGCCTTGTGGGTCCCCACACGGAATCCTCGCGGCTGCTGCCCCCGCTGCTGCTGCTGCCGCTGCTGCACCCGCTCCCGCTGTTGACGCACAACCGGAGCGGCCTCACCCCGCTGCCGCTGTACGAGCTCCGTCAGCTCCGTGATCTTCTGGAGCAGCGCATCGTACTCACTGCTGGAGAGGTGTGCGGAGACCCCGCCCGCACCAGAAGCTGCCTTCCCCCCGTCCGTCTGCGCCCAAGACTGATAAATCTCGACCACCAAGGAGCGAAGAGAAGCAAGGGACACGTGGGACAGGTCGGCAGCCATGGGATAGCGGACCTTTACCGCCGCGTAAAACACGGGGTCGAGGCGGGTGTAGAGAGACAATTTTCGTGTTGCCTCGGTCGGAGTCCAGTCTGAAGTCCTGTTATCCCGCACCAAACAGCTCGGTCCGCTGCGGGGGTCCAGCTCGCGGGTCCAGCTCGGAAATACCAAGGTAGATGCATAAATCCCCTCTGCACAGCACAGGCTGCGGTGCAGCCCGACCCGATACCTGCACAGAGCCGATGTCATTGGCCGCCGTGTAGGCGGCAGCTCCCACACCCATGATCGAGATGAAAAGGATAAGGGAGAGAAAGTAATGCTACCCCCACGGGCCCGCGTGTGCGGGGAAGCCCCATGGCGGCTTGCCACATCCATAGGTGCGGGAAGCACCACCAGACTCAGGCACGTGGGCTGCGGGCTCTGACGCATGATTGGCCGAGACAGCCGGGGCCCGCTGCTGGATTTGGCACGCCGACAGTGTCATCATCATCTGTGTCATCACCGATATGGTTCGACTACTATGACTTCTTCACTGTCATCAGCGCCATCTCCGATGTCGACTTCGGTAGTCAGACAGTTCATAGCATCTGTCATTTCCACATCTGACACCTTAGGGGCTGTCATCACATTCTTGTAACAAACGCCGGCTTCTCATGGTACCGCGCCGGGTTTGTTCAGCTGATGACACGCATGACAGTGGTGACAGCATGACAGGCTTTGCGAAGATGACCATCTGAGAGATGCAGACTTGCCAGAAAAGATATGGTCACTATCGAATGACCAGGGAATGATAAGATGAAGATGACAGTGACTCCTTTGCCGTTGACGTGTCAATCAGAATGTGGTAAACGGTAACATTGTTAGAGCTGGCATGGAATAATGACTTTCCATTGGCCAGATGAAGATTTAAGGGCTAGAACCCGTTACAGTTTTGGGAAATGTGACAGAGCATTGAGATATAAGTAAGCTCTGACCGGAGGTCAGGCTAGTGGACTCATTATTGTTTTGCTTCGCAAGTACTAGGTGGCTGTTCGCGTGCCAGTGCTAGAGTGCTAAGACAGTTCTGCTCACAGCTTTTGTACACAATAATTCGTATTTTGTGGTTATAATATCAATTTTGACGGATATATTTTACTGCTGTTTTCATACTTTTTCAAAACAATAATGTCCTGCGCGGAGCGGCTTTTTATTTCAGTGTTAATCCAGAAGTAAAGACCCTTTGGCGAGAAGTCAGCAGCAGTTTGCAAGAGCGGATTCGGAAGTCAGGCGACTCCAGGGGCACCCACGGTGCACTGGCGGACCCTTCTTCTTCCCTGAACTTGGTGGTACTTGCACTGAAAGAGGCTACCAGCGACGGCGGCAACGGATCAGCTCTGAATTCACTAGTTGATGAGCGGCCTTCTTCTATCCGGTGATATGCTCAGCACCTTGTTCTGCAGTGAATCCAGGGGCACCCCTGGTGCACTGGCCTAACTGCTAACAGGTGTTCTTCAGTTTTGAGCTAATCAGCACGGCATGAGCTTGGGCGGCGGCGGCGACAGAGTCAATCAGCAGTGAATGTGCACCTTGATGAGCACCTCTCAGTGGTTTCTCCAGCTGGCCACCTTGTTTGAAGTGATGCAGCCAAGCATTGCAGGCATGCGAGTAACGTCGTCGTGGCTGGCAAGAAAGATCATGAGACTGGCCTGTGGACCCAGACGAGATTCTGCGTGGACCTCAGGGGTGTCAACCGGCACTCCCTCAAAGACAATACGCTGCCACATCGACCAGAGGAGCTCTATCAGAAAGTGGCGAAGGCCAAGTTCAAGACCACGCTGGATGCCACCAAAGCCTTCCACCAGATTCCCATGGCCACGGAAGAGGACAGGAGCAAGACGGCGTTTTGGTGGAAGAATCAGCTGTACCAGTACACCTCGATGCCTTTTGGTGCAGCTGGAGCTACTTCTGCGTTCGTGAGAATCATGGACTACGAGTTACGTCACTTGCAGCATTGTACGGTGGCATACGTCGACGACGTAGTGGTCTACACGGATTCCACGCCTGAGCAGCATCTGAAGAAGGACGTTGAGGACGTATTGCGCACCTTGGGGGACGCTGGCATCCGATTGCATGCAGGCAAGAGTACCTTTGGTGCAGCCACGGTGGACTTTCTGGGCTACCGCATTGGTCAACACCGGAGGAGTGCTCATCGTCGCCATCATCCGTGCCCTCACTGCTGCTGGGCTGTTTCTGCTGTTTTGGCTGCTTTCCAGGCTTCTTCTTGCGCGCTGCAACCTGCCGACTCCGACTGCGAGTGGCAAGATCCATCTCCATATCAGTATCATCGCTGTCGCCTTCGGAGGCGGGTGAAGTTCTGCGCGCCCTGTTTTGCCTTTGTGCGCCTGAAAACCTCTTGCGAGCAGCAGGTGGAGCTCCTCTCCGACTCCTCTTTCCATTTGCTTCACGCACACCTGCCTCTGCACGAACTGCGGGAGCTTCTTCAGCAGCTTCTTCTGCCTCTGCACGAACTGCGGGAGCTTCTTCACCAGCATCTTCTGCCTTCAAAAGCTGGATCAGGCGTTCCAACTTCTTGGTCTTGGTCGTAAGACCCCGCAGTTCAGCATTCCGCTCAGATAACACTCGGTGTAAGTGTTTATCCTCGTACCTGCGTAAGCGAACCCTAGTTTGAAACTTCTCTATACACTTCGTATTATCTTCGCATACTCTTACACCGCAATGACGGACTCTCACGACGACGAGACTAGAATCCTGAGGGAAGTTTTCCCTGGATGAGTGAGGGTTTTCTTAGCGAAAATCAAGAACAAGGAACGACCTCTTCTACCGTCGTTCCGAACACACCAGGAACAACGGACTCGGACGACGAGGTTACAATCTTGCGGCAGGTTTTTCCATGGTTGCAAAGCTCCACAACAGCGACACCTGAAGACGAAGCGACGACTTCTTCTACCGGGAATCAAAGGACTCCCGCAACACAGGAGCAAGCCGCCACCACCACCAACTCGGAAAGAGAGGAAGGAAACAAGTGCGTCGTCTGCTTAGAAATAGTTTTCCCCGCGGAAACGTGGGTTTCAGGGTTAGGATGTGACTGCAAAAACGTGCTGTATCATCACCCTTGTTTCCAGGCCTACTTGGCAAGTTGCACGGATATTGCAAAATGCCCTTGTTGTAGGAAGATCTGGAGCTAGAACAAGAAACCTACCTGACTTTGCTTAGACACTTGGAGACTTGGTCTGGGTAGATGCCAAGCATCTCACGGAAAATATCATGAACCGCGAATCCTTCAGGAAGCTGGGACCTCGCTGGCACGGGCCCTTACCCATCACCGAGAGGTTCTTCAGTGACCAGCAGCGAGAGCTACCCGAAATTGACAGAGGTGCTCCGGTGGCTTACCGGCTCAAGTTACCCCCTAAATGGCGTATCCACGATGTTTTTGCGCAGCATCGCCTCAAGGAATACCGCACCGCGGATGAAACTTTTGCGCTGCGTCGGCAAATACCTACTCCTGCTAAGGTTCTCGTGGATGGACAATCCCAGACCCATGTGTCTAAGATTCTGGCTCGAAGAGTGAAACCTATGAAAGGAGGCAAGGAAGTAGAAGAATTTCTGGTTCGCTGGACTGGGTACTCTAATGCTCATGACTCCTGGAAGACCCGTGAGTCGTTGAACTACGGGGGTGAACTCGAACAGCTCACGGAGTTCGAACAACTGAGACTATCACGAGAAGGACAAGCCCGGGAAAAAGCCTTACAGGAGGTCAGAATGCAGCGGAAGCAAAGGCGGGAACGCGCCAGAGCTCTAACTTTCCTGGATACTTCTGATGAAGGGAAACTCACTTCTCTGGACAACTGCCTACCTTGGGAACAATACTGTCGCTCCTCTGACGCCTTTGTGACGCATCTAGCTCTTCTGGACTCTGTGGTCTCGACACGCGAGTTGCGACTACTAGTACTTTTCAGTGGTACAGGAAGTGTGGAGAGAAGTTTCATGTCATGTTATCCGAAGAGCACTGTGGTCACCGTCGATCATGATCCTCGCTGGCAACCTACCTACGCTGAGAAGGTTCAGGACTGGGACTTCAAGCGTTACGCGCCTGGTTACTTTGACGTCATCTGGGCTAGTCCACCGTGCACCGAATACAGTCAGGCTAAGACCACTGGGGTGCGACAACTGCGACAGGCTGATGCCTGTGTACGCCGAACGCTCCAAATTTTTGACTTTCTCAAACCCAAGCATTGGTTTATGGAAAATCCGATGGGCAGGTTTCCCTTTGCGCTGCGATTTCGACCCGTAGTTCGCCGGTTACCTACCCCGTTGTATTGCTCTTACTGTATGTATGGCACTGGCTACCGCAAGCCTACTTGCATCTGGACGCAGTCGCCTCCTCCAGTGGATCTACGGTACTGTACGATGGATACTCCTTGTCTTCACCAACAGACTCTGGGATCACATCCGGAAACTGCTCAACTGGGACCTCATCCAGGGCAACAAGGAGCGGGAGTTTCCACTGCTGTATACCCTCTGCCCGCTGGATTGCTTCGTCAACTCTTCGAGCACCTGTTCGATCAGAAAAGCATATCACGCATCCATACGCATGGCTGATCTGTGTCTGGATCTTAGCTGCTGTACAAATGACTCTGAGTTATCATCTCTTTGTACTAACAAGCTAAGAGGGGAGGAGTTGTGCCAGGGAACAATAGCCCGGCCAAGCCATTCGATTGGCATATTGTATTTATGCATACTGGGGCAGTGAGATGGCAATGGGCTCGGAAGGGGACTCCCGAGCCATTGACTTCGTACTATGGGGAGCGAAAGCCTGGACTTGATTATAGCTGGCAGCATATTATCGTCCACCCTTCTGGTGCGCTACGCCGCTGGGAGCGTAATAGGGGCGGCGGCTGGTTTCTGGAAGACGCCACTCAGTTGAAGGCGCCGGTAGCGCCATTCTCATTACCGATCAGCCGCGTTGGGTATGCGTACTGGAATCCGACGATTGTGATTGACGATGACGAATATCGTGGAATTCCCTACACGGGGCGTAAGCCTATACACTCAGAGCCTACGGACAGTGAAGATTCGGGTACAGGCGCTGTGTCCTGGAGTAAGGAGAAGTTACCAGATTCTGATGACAATGATGACGCAGGTGTCACTAACAGTAAGGAGAAGCTACCAGGTTCGGATGACAAAGATGACGCGGGTGTCATATATGACATGGACACTGCCAGTCCGAAATGGGAGCCAACTTCGCCTGAATATGATGACACCGAGGATGACGTCAGCGAGTTCGATGACTTGGTAGCTGACGATGCTGAAGAACAAGCTGAAGCTCGAAGGTTGAAGAGACTGGGACTGCAATTGATCATGGATGAGAAGGGTGAACTTCACTGGGTACCAAAGGGCACCTCCCCGACCTCACCTGTTCAGCCCGATGATCAGCCTATTACCGAGCAGAAGTCTGAGGCCATATCTGAGGATGCCCCAGCCTCTGTGGTGGAAACTGTTCATGTACCACCAAAGAAACCATATGGGTCGGATACTGGATTGACTTCAATGGTTGAGAATAAGGCTGGGGTGTCTGAAGAGACGAAGAGGCAATCTAGGAAATATCCGAGATGTTGGACACATGAGTATATAACTCAATTGAAATGCACCATGAGCAGTGACAGTGATGAAGAAGAAGTGCTGGACGTGGCTCCTCGTAGGAAGAAGGCAAAGATCAGCAAGGGACAATGAAATCAACTGTCTTGATTAGGATTGTCAAAATGCAGATTCTCTGATTAGGATTTGTATAGGTGGCAGATGATGATATGCCAGCCGACATGGGACAGATCGATTAGAGATATGAATTGCGCGCCTTGAAAGTATAAGACCTGAATATTGCCCATTTGGAGGCTGTTCTAACTTGAAGTAACTATTTGGAGGAGCTGTTGCTCAACCTGTTAATTTACTGGTCAATCTTTCCTGCCATAAAGATATTGCAATTGCTTAAATTGTAGCCTTGTTCACTCCTCCCACAGAGGGCGCAACCCGGATCCGGATATTTGCTCGGCCATATGAGGTGCTTTCTGGCCGCCGTCATGAGGACCCCAAACCGGCATCTTAGGACCAGGGACCTGAGTGTCGGTGGAGTAACCTTCCAGAAGTGATTGGATATTCCTGGTAACGACTTGTCCTGGAGAATTTCCCTTGGGGGCTCCTCCATTCTTTTTCCCATGTGTGTCTCGACCGCGGCAGCGTCTGCGTAGCTTGTGGCGGCCCTGTCGCCGTTTCCCCGGTGCATGGCCTCCCGGTCCCTGTTCCTCTTTCTTCTTCTTGCCGGGGCCGCCTCTTGGTAGGCGTCTATCGCTTGTTGTGGGACGTCCGTCAGGTTTTGGAGCTTCGACTCTCCCAGGTCCATCCCCATCATCGAGCGGCACAGACCGTCAATTGGGTCCGCACATTCTGCCTCCTCTATCGCTTGCATCATCTCCCTTTCTGGTGAGTTCATGGCTCCCCTCTCTTCCACGTCAAGAGGCGGCCCTCGCGTCTCATCGAATTCCCAGAGTAGGTCCCACTCGTCCTGAGTGGTCTCTTGATCCCGCAGGTGCACCTGCTCCTGGTCGCCCGGCTCCCGTCGCATCGGCGGGTCTCCCTGGCTCCAGGGAGCGTGCTGCAGTTCCTCCAGGAACATCAGTTCCTGGAGATTCTCCCCTGGTGTCCCCATTTCCACGTCCTGTTGGCCCCGGTCGGGGCCTTGGGCTGGCCCTGGGGCGTCGGGCGTGGGGTTCTCCGTTATAGAGCCCTTTACTGAGAGGGCACCTTCCCGATTTCCCCTGCCGGGTGTTCCCCATTCTTCCCACGGGCTGCTCGGGGGCTGTAGCCATTTTTTTACTGACCTGTGCTGTGTAGCTTTAAGTGCAATCCTTTCTGCCACATATCTTTCCACCGCCCCCTCCCCTTGCAGGGGCCTCATCGATTCACCATCTCGGGCATTGGCCACTAGCGTGTACATGGTCCTGTTGTCCCACGGTTCAATTTGGGTGGTTCCCTCCAGGTTTTCCACCGGAACAAAAACACAGTTGTTGTTCCTCCCCGCAAAATTCCTACGGAGGGAGATCCTCCCTTCAGTGCTGTTGACATAGAAGAGACTTCCCCCGTCCATCGCCTCTTTCCAGTACCACTTCCCCCTCTTGTGCATCCAGGGTGTGTTCTTCCTTTGATTCCTCCAAACCCAGACTTCTGGGTCTTGGTGTGAGTCCACTATCCCCCCTGAAGCAGAGTCGGTTAGTTGCGTTCGTGTTATTAAGATTCTAATCCCGCGGTGGGTAATAGCCATGATTCCCATCGTTACGAGGCATGCGGCAACAGGCAGTGTGTGCTGCTGGTCCATTACGAGTTTAAAGTGTCCCGGGAGCATGAGACTTGGTGACAAGAAGTGCAGCATTCTGCCAAATTTTTCGAACCCTCCTTTCCCTGGGTGATCACCCTCTGTTATCAGGTCGGGGGTGTGATTACAAGAGGCTGTTAATACAAATAAGCAACAGGTTTTATTGTTCTGCAGGTATTTCTCATTTGTCCTATTGTCACTGCGCCTCCCTGGCCAGCTTATGCCGGGAGGCGTCATCCTGTGCCCCCTCCAGGCTGTGCCTCCACTAGGTGTGCACGCCTGTCTGCATTCTGCATCGCCGTCTGCGCTTGTCCGGTGCCTGGTCTCGGCCCATCGTCTCGCATCAAATCCTGTGTGCCTGTGGAGGGGTTGCATTATATTGATCAGATCACAGTCCTGGCAAGATGGCCAAGCATTCAAAACTGGCAAGGGATCACTGACCTGAGCCCTGAGCTCGTCGAGGCGCTTTAATGCCGCCCTGCCGTCAGGGTTGTCAAACTCCTGTGGGATTGCGGGGCCCGTCTCAGGCCTCCCATACTGCCGAGGGTCCTTGCCCAGGGCCTCCGCCAGGGGCCTCGGCTGGGCAGTGGGCTGGGAGGCACCCGGCTGTTGCTGGAGCTGTGTGCCCCACTGTGGGTACAGCCCCTGCGCCGGGTGCGAATATTGGGCCTGTGGCGGCCCCAATGGCACCTGGTGCGGCAGCTGCAGCGGGGCTGCCGGAGGGGGCTGCAGCTGCTGGGGCTGTTGCTGTTGGCCCAGGTAGCTCTGCCCCCCTTGAGGCATCAGCTGGACCCCGTGCTGCAGCAGTCCCGTGACCTGCCCAAGAGTGCATGTACAGCTCCACGGCACAGAACCGCAGGCGACGGTGCAGTGCAGGGTCGGTGTAGTCCTTGAGAACAGCCCGCTCGGTTTTATCAACAGCGCAGTGTAAAAGGACGTTGCCGTAAGAGCCTTTACCATGAGCTTTGGTGCCCTGAGAAACGCTGTATGTTACGACTTGTGGGCGCGAGACCCTGGGCACCCCAAACTGTGCAGCTATCTGGACGAGATTGTCGAGGCAGGCCTCCGGTTTTCCAAACCGGAACCTCTTTTGAATTGATTCAACAGATAATGCCTGGTGAAAACAAGGAAGTTGCAGTGGTTGACTGTGGCGGGGTGCGTCATGAAGTTCTTTTTTTACCGCCCTGGACCGCAGCGCCTTTGCCTTGCGACGCCGAGCGGATCGGGGTTTTACCTTTGTAGCGGATGGTGCAGAGAGTGAGGGTTACGGCACATACACCACACCGGTAATTGTGAGAAACGGTGAGCAACCCCGTAAACTCAACTTATAACGGCAACACGATACCAATGGAACTTTTATTGGCAGCAGTTTAAAGAAATTGTGTACAATGATGGTACAATTCTAAGTTCAGAATTGTACCATTTGGTTTAGGACCGGAAACTGGCTCGTGCGTGGTGGTGGCATTGTGCCACTCCACCTGCGCATACATAACCGGGGCGCCAGGTTCGCGAAGCAGGCGCAAAATGGCGACCACCTCCTCCGGACCGCGGTACTGAGCAGGCTGACACAACCCGGACTGATTCCATGATGAGTGCTGAACTACAGGAGTTGGTGGAGAATACAGGAGGTAACATACTCTCCGTCCAGGCTTCTGACCGGAGATAACATACTGTCCGTTCAGGCTTGCAAGACACTTTTAAGAAGGACACCGGAAACATCCACGTCTTCATTTTCAAAGAACAGCTAACAAGCTGTAGTAAGTGAATACAAAACAGGCAAGGGGAGACTCGGTACTATTTACATAATGTACACACACGTTGAAGAAAGGTTCACTCAAACCACTTCTGCCTACAGCATGGGCACGTGACCCAGCCGGAGGCATGGGTTCCTACAAGCAAACCAAGACACGAAATATGCATGTATTTCTCTTTACATTCGCAACCTAGGCCACCGCAGTCCAGTTGGTCCTCCGGATGCACTTCCTCTAAACACAATATGCACAAGTCCTCCTCGGGTCTGGGAAAAAAGACTCGCAGAACCTCCTCCCACGTGTACACCTCCTCAACTTCATCTCCCTGCCTGTGCAAGCCCGTGAGCTAGGTTCAATTTGTCATGACGTCACGCAGTACCTCCTAAACGAGCGTGCTGTGACGTGCATCCGTGACGTCCGCACTGACGCCCATGCGTGCAGAGCTGGCGCGGGTAAACTAGAGGGTGCGCCTGCGCATGACGTGCGTGAGCCGGACGCCCACCAACCCGACCTTGTCTGACCCGACCATACACCATTGCACGACGAGCCAAGAGACATGCCAGTGGTAAACACGCGCACGCTTGGCTCAAGTCGACAACCCTGTTGAGGGGATACCATGGCACCATCGGCCTTACACCGACCTTGTCTACAACTCTACACCCCCCTCCAACTGACGACGGCCACACGACAAACGACTCTCCCTCCCAGGACCTCACATCATCCGCCCCTCCCACGAGCTGCGTACACAGGCTGGGTGTGATCCCATGCGTGCAGAGCTGGCGCGGGTAAACTAGAGGGTGCGCCTGCGCATGACGTGCGTGAGCCGAACGCCCACCAACCCGACCTTGTCTACAACTCCACACCCCCCTCCAACTGAACGGCCACACGACAAACGACTCTCCCTCCCACGACCTCACATCATCCGCCCCTCCCACGAGCTGCGTACACAGGCTGGGTGTGATCCCATGCGTGCAGAGCTGGCGCGGGTACACTAGAGGGTGCGCCGCGCATGACGTGCGTGAGCCGAACGCCCACCAACCCGACCTTGTCTACAACTCTACACCCCCCTCCAACTGAACGGCCACACGACAAACGACTCTCCCTCCCACGACCTCACATCATCCGCCCCTCCCACGAGCTGCGTACACAGGCCGGGTTTTATCCCGTGCGTGCAGAGCTGGCGCGGGTAAACTAGAGGGTGCGCCGCGCATGACGTGCGTGAGCCGACCGCCCACCAACCCGACCTTGTCTACAACTCCACACCCCCCTCCAACTGAACGGCCACACGACAAACGACTCCACCTCCAACGACCTCGCATCATCTGCCTCTCCCACGAGCTGCGTACACAGGCCGGGTGTGATCCCGTGCGTGCAGAGCTGGCGCGGGTAAACCAGAGGGTGCGCCGCGCATGACGTGCGTGAGCCGAACGCCCACCAACCCGACCTTATCTACAACTCCACACCCCCCTCCAACTGAACGGCCACACGACAAACGACTCCACCTCCCACGACCTCACAGCATCCGCCCCTCCCACGAGCTGCGTACACAGGCCGGGCTTTATCCCGTGCGTGCAGAGCTGGCGCGGGTAAACTAGAGGGTGCGCCGCGCATGACGTGCGTGAGCCGACCGCCCACCAACCCGACCTTGTCTACAACTCTACACCCCCCTATTAGCAGTTGAAGCGAGCGTCGCCCATAGCAAAAGTCGAAAATATATATTGTGAGGATAAATGTGGAGCTATAATGCCTGCAGATGGCAATGCTTGCAAGGTAAGTAGCAGATGTTTGAAGGTATGGCTGAAGGTGCGTATGTCAGAAGAAACAAGGGGAAATGAATCTTCAAGGGTCGGGCAAGAGCTTTTGTACCTGGTCGTGAATGGACCGCGGGTCGTGCAAGAGTAGTGTACTTTTTGTCCAATCAAATTCGTATATCTCGCACATGCGGGATCACTTAGTCGCCGATTTTTAATCAAAGACAAAAACACAACCGAGGCAGAAAACCCCATACACAGGCACACCAGCATATCGGCAAGAAACACAAGCCATTGACGAATGAACATGCGATTACATTATCGTACACTTCTACCACATTGTTAAAATATTTTTAAGTATACTATTCTTATCGAAAAGTAGTCGAAAATCTAAACCTCGGGAGGTTGCAATCCTAAGTACTCGAAATCAAAGTGGAATCAAGATAACATTCTCGTAGCCGCCATGGTTTCAATTGCCGCGACAGGTAACGTTGACGGTAACGTTGCTGAACCTGTCGGAACTTGAACCGAAAGGCAAGGTCGTTTCGAAACGGAAAAAAGGTTATCGAGGAATAGAAAAGTGCAAAATGGGGAATAGAAATTTCGATCTGTTTTGGGGGAATAGATTATATGTCACATGTAACCATTAATTAATTCAATCGAGCGCAAAAAA
The DNA here is from genome assembly GCA_001247695.2 of Cymbomonas tetramitiformis. Lineage (NCBI taxonomy): Eukaryota > Viridiplantae > Chlorophyta > Pyramimonadophyceae > Pyramimonadales > Pyramimonadaceae > Cymbomonas > Cymbomonas tetramitiformis. The sequence goes on from LGRX02001333.1 coordinate 25,135, forward strand.
AAAGAAATCAAGCAGTCTGACTAGCGTACTCGGTACCCCGGAGGTACAAGCGCAAGCGGTTCAGCGTGTGCAATATTTTGCGTCTGGCACACCCCCTTCTTCTAAACAATTTTTTGCATGTAGCATGAAACATAATTTTTTCCACCATTCGATTCTAAAGCGTTTGTATTCATTAGGTGAATACCTTTCGTTTGAGCTATCGATTGGCCCCATCCGCAACCGCATCAGCTTAGCCTTCGCGACTGCAGCTAAGTTGGTGCGGTGTGAGATGGTTTCAACCACTTGCGGCTTTGCATAATAGGGGTTTTCGTGAGAATCTTCTCACGAAACTTGGCAGTGATATTGTTCATATCAATATCAGTGCACCCTCAAGAGCATATGGCAAGCCGTTGAGTATATTAAAGACGGCCGCGTGCTGGCATGATGCCTTTTGGGTTTGAAACCCAAACCCAAACATGCCAAACAGCGAAGGGCTTCCCGTGAGTTCCAGATTCGGGAGGGCGTAAACCGTACAGTGTCACGTTTATGTGAGAACTGAAGTCGGCTTGGTTGCAAAGACCTGTCTGGTATTTTCTCCAGGTATTTTCAGACGTGTTCCCAAAGTGACCAAAAACCGAACGATCGGCGATCGAACGGTTTTTGGTCACTTTGGGAGTGAGATCGTGAGTTTAGGCTTGGTGACAACACGCGAAACAACACTGAGTATTTTCAGACGTGTTCCCAAAGTGACCAAAAACCGAACGATCGGCGATCGAACGGTTTTTGGTCACTTTGGGAGTAAGATCGTGAGTTTAGGCTTGGTGACAACACGCGAGACAACACTGAGTATTTTCAGACGTGTTCCCAAAGTGACCAAAAACCGAACGATCGGCGATCGAACGGTTTTTGGTCACTTTGGGAGTAAGATCGCGAGTTTAGGCTTGGTGACAACACGCGAGACAACACTGAGTATTTTCAGACGCGTTCCCAAAGTGACCAAAAACCGAACGATCGGCGATCGAACGGTTTTTGGTCACTTTGGGAGTGAGATCGTGAGTTTCTAAGGCATGGTGACAACACGCGAGACAACACTCAGTGTTTAAGTATTACCAGTGTTCAAGTATTACCGTCTGAAAATACTTAGAGAAAATACTCACTGTTTGATTTGTTAAATATGCAATTTTAACTAAAGGCGGAAGGCTTTCTCTCCGGGAGTGTGCCCCTGTCCAGCGAAATAAAGATCTCTAAGATTGAATACTAATCTGAGTAATCTTTTGCTTCAAAATATTATCACATATTCCTACTTAGTATGATGTGGGTACCCGTTTCGCTTCAAAGAAGATGAAACCCCATAGCGCAACTATTGCGGGTTTCAAATTCCTTAAATTCCACCCGCTTCCGCCAAATGAACGCGTCATCCCACAACGAGATGTGTGGTTGACCGTTCAGTTTGTGCAATTTGTTTAGGGAAAACAACGCATACGAAATACTATTTTTGCTAACGCTTCCCTCATCCGTTGCCCAGGCTCTCTTGCAAACGAGCGCGCGAATGAGGGAAGAAACGCCTAGCGGAAACGTGGACGCGGTTGACATCCGCGTTTCCGCTAGAGGTGAAATTGCACTGCCAAACGGTCAGTATGTGTTTATTATGCTTATATGATATGCGTGATATGTTCATGCTGTGCAGGATGCGTCCCTGTTGGGCGTGAGTCGAGTTGGCTGGCTCGAATCACGCCCATGATTACCCCCCTCACAAGAACCGTCAAGCATCCTAGATTCCGAACGGATCTTGCTTCCAACCCATTCTAATTTGAGCAGAATTGCCTGCACACTCGGTATCGTGGTCAGGAACTCGCGTAGAATTACGTATCCGGTTCACTGAAAGCCCCATATCTGGTTCAACGAAAGCCACGTATCTGGTTCAACGAAAGCCCTGTATCTAGTTCAATGAAAGCCCCGTACCTGGTTCAACGAAAGCCCCGTATCTGGTTCAATGAAAGCCCCGTAATCTTGCTTGCGCAAACAAAGTTGTTCCTAGCACTCATTATGTAGTCAACTGTACAAGGGAACCGTGGAAAGCAAGGGCAACGCACCTTTCATTTTTGATGGAGAATCTTTTACCCTGTCCTCTTTCTTGAATAGAGGACAATAAAATGCATACCATCAGTGTGTTCAATAGTACAACGATACCCGCCGTTGTCGCAAGAAAGGCACACCCTAGTGTACTTTTTCGGAGGCTTCCTCATGTTTGCAAAACGAAAGTGAACAGATGGGTGGGGGGAAAAAATTTAAACGCATTATTAAAAATTTAAACGCAAAATTTTAGACGCATATGCATGTGTCACAAACCTATTCCCCAAAAACAGATTGAAATTTCTATTCCCCATTTTGCACTTTTCTATTCCCGAATCATTATGCTACCTTTCGAAACACACATCGAAAATACCCCAACGTGCATTTATTGCCTTCCGCATTCCTGCACATGTAACATTCATTGTAGTCCCTCAACAGCATTCGAACAGTCATACCATGAGGAAGATAGTCAAAATTCCTCATTCTCATTCTGGGGGCAGTAGGGCATGTTGCATACATTCCAAGAACATAGGCAACAATACATTCTCGCGTGGATGGCATGGTTGGATGAGGTGGCAGGTAAAGAAAGTAAAGTGTCAAGCTGAAAAGTGGGTTGTGAGGACAAGGTAGGTGCTTAAATATCTCAGTAGTGTGGCCGTCGTGATTTCAGTTGGCCTATCAAATGACCTCATTCAGGTGGGTCGGATCGAAGGCCCGCATGTCACAAACATAGCATGTCGCAACATTGGAAATGTGAAACGTCGATAATAATTTCATTCAAAATATGTTCGAATACAATCATATGTATCGGTGTTCCAACGATAAGTTAATTTGCTCAATGACAAAGCTATATGTTGTCGCTATATAGCATCAATTCATCCGACGGAACTCGACCCAAGAGCTAAGCTCCTCTCTGAACACACGACAAAAAAGGCTGAGTGAGCATTCCATGCCTTCGCCGTCGACGCATTGTGTATTGTAGTTCTCCCACAACTTTTGGATAGTCATACCCGGCGGAAGAATAACTGTACTGCTGCATGGGTAATACTCCCCGTGATTTTCGGCAAACTGGTCGATGTACGTGAAAACAGACTGCCGCTTGGATGGCATGACTATGGTAGAAGTAGAAGGAGGTGCGTCGCTGACGGCAAAAAGGGGCAAATGAGTAGTTTAGGCAAGAAATAGAGCTTATGATCTTGGAAAGTCTTGGACCTGCCGAATTATTAGCCTATCAGATACTCGGTACTAGTCCGCTCGGATCGAAGGATACGTACCTACACGTACATATATACTATTACTTTGCAACGAAGGCGTGTCTGCGAAGTCCACGATTATCCTGTCTGCAACTCTGCATTGTCAATCATTCTATGAAAGCAACCTCTGAAGTATGATTTCCGGGCACCTTAACTTGCAGATGCAAATCATCAACCGACCAAACGGAGTGAGACGGTAACATGGATAAGAATATATGCTGGACTTTAGGTTCAGGGTTATTATTATGGGCTCTGATAGCCCCTAGCCTGACCCGTCTCTGATCGGAACCGTGACTCCGCTAGTAGCTAGGATGACAGTACAGTAGTACTGTACTGTCAGTCATCACTTCGTATTATCCGGGTTTCCGAGATGCATGATAAAAGCACTCGGCCGGACTGATTATGGGAGCTTAGCCAGTTTGTTTTACCCGAGCGGAACACCTGTTCTCGCAGGTTATGCGCGTCACCACTTCCCTAGTAAACAGACTATTGGGGATAGGTGAACCAGTATGCATGTTTTTAGACGGTGTTTTTCTGTTACTATTCTCGGTTTATAGACGACGGGTGACCTGCCACGTCATCATAACGCGCAGTGTAATGCCGACACGTGGCAGCCACGTAGGTTGCATTATGTGTTTATGCGGTACGGTATGCCTTCATTATGCGGTTTGCCAATGTGGTTCGAGTGATCATCGAGCAATCAACGGAGAGAGATATCTTTTTTGGATTGGGTGTGTTCATAAACACAAGCCCCGCGTCAAAAAACGCGGCTATACAACTATCATCACACGGGTATTGTTGCATGAACGGTGTCTATTCGTTTAATTACAAGTAGAATGTTTGCTAGTGTTAGTAGTGTTACAATATATATATATATGTCGCAAAAGCCATAAGTCAGCAACCAATGCTTGGTCGTACAACATATCATAGCGTTACTATTACATTGCAAAGTACGTAAGTTACTACCAGGCAAGAGATCTCGAATTAGTTCATTCCACGCCTTTCAGGCGCCGGAAAGTAATGGTCTACTAATCTATCAGCTCCCAGTATACTCCGTCTTCGTCGTCCATTGCTTCCTGGCACATGAATATTTCGTAAGAACAACGCATACACGCGAAATGTTCGGTATGCTCATTTATCGCAACAAGATGCGAACCAGCATTAAACCATATGCGAACGTTTGCAGGAAGGTCACAATAATCGCATTTCATGACGAGTTTGCCTTGAGGCATTCAAGTAGCTTTTGGGCTGAGCGTGGTCAGTTGTTAGTTGTTAGTGTCAAGCTGGGGTGGCACGATGGTGAGCGTAAGCAGCAAATGAAGGCTAAGTAAGAGGTATTGAGCTTTTATACCTGATCAACTAAGGCAATCGCAACTGATACAGTACTCGTCGAAAGGTGTCGTTTCGTCATTCTGGTACCAACAGACCAATAGGCGTACAACGTCGACTGGAATAACCATTAATCGCGGAGTCATCCACGCTTCACCCCGTGCATATGCAGCGCGATCGGGATAGCGTTCCGGCTCTACCAATTCAAAAAACAGATAAAACCGAGTTCGTCGAGTAAAGCGCCACATAGCCATTATCAGATCATGCCTGTGAGGCATCGGCGGGCGGCGGACAGGGCGGTTTGCCATCGTTGTCAAAGTCCACTGGTGCAAATTGCATTCGGGGCATGGCATGTGCACCATCACATGGCGATGAATGGCATCTACATCGATACTGGCACGATTCCGATGCACACCAAACCTTAACACTGGAGGCATCACGAGTTTGCAGAGGCGCGTCGCTCACTCTCTGGTAGGAGGTGGCAGGGGTGGCACGATGGTGAGCGTAAGCAGCAAATGAAGGCTAAGTAAGATGAATTGAGCTTTTATACCTTAGTCGGAGTCGGAGTCGGACAGCAACTGTGGGACTTCGGTATCCTGCCAGAACTCGCAATCCGCGCCAATCTTGGGCCAACATTTGTCCGCGCCAATCTTATCTTGGCCAATCTTATCTTGGCCAATCTTATCTTGGCCAATCTTGTGATTGTTGGTTTCATCCTATTGGTTTGCGGCATTTACCTTGAGAGGCCCAAGCCCTCCTTGGCAATATTTAAATCGCTTGAGGCCTTTAGGAGGATCATTTTCCATTTCTTCCTGGAAGACACACCGCTTCATCTTTGCATTATCAAGAATGGCGGATACCCATTACGTCCTGTTTGGGATTGTTCTTCCTTACATTCGGAAAATGCGTCAATTGCGTGAGGAATACTTTGTGCAGGCATGGGTCGAAGAACGATTTTTGTGGGCGTTGGAAGAACAAGTTTTGACGTTTTCGGGCATGTTTGGTGATGTTTGGATGCCTGTAACTTTGGCTCACTATTTCTATGAATTACGTGATCTGCTCGAAGTCGATTGGGGGATGTTCGTGATTGGGGAAATTTCTTGCAGATATTCCCTACCTCCAACTTTGAAGCCCCATATTACGACGATGAAGGGTTCCATTGGCAAGGACCTGGCATGTCAAACAACTTCAGATTCCGGCTAGACTACATCGATTTCGACGACTTCAAAAAACGATGGCTTCGTGAATATCATTGGGCCTGGTACAACGGCTTTTACAACGAGCATGCAGATCCTCAATGGATCTACCCGTCGCGGTACGAGTTGTCTATGAGGCCTGCCTGCAGTCGATGCCGACGCGTTGATATGGATCTTACCCGTATTGGCGGCGGGTACATCTGCACTGACCTTGTCGACTGTCGGCGGATGACTCGTCTTGATTTGAATTGATGGTCGAATCTCAATCGGTGGCTTTAGCCACCACCCATCTATTCTAGAAAACAATTATTCTCGATGCGGGCAACAAAAATATCATAAGTCACGTGTATGGTACAAGCAATGGTATAAGAACCCCGATCTTCACATTTTTTATAATCATTGTATGTTACATTATTACATTATTACATTATTACATTATTACATTATTCAAGAACTGTGCTTTGAGAACCGCAATCATGGCAACAAGCCCAGGTGTATAAGCGAGCATAAAATATATTGTCATCTCCATCATAGGTAACTTGATTGCGAAATCAGCCGTTGCACCAGGCCATGATCGCTTGCAACGACACGGAAACTTAGGTCCCATATTATATAGATTTCGCACTTGTCGGGCACATCCGTGTAGACGGTCAGCGATTGCAATTCTTCACGTCTAGTCGAAGGTGTTGTCAGTAAGACCTCGATTGTGCTTCGTAATGCTAGCTACACTTCTATAGGTGACCTCTGTGCCGCATCTGAAAAGGAGAAAGTGGCCGTGGGCTGTCATCACGGGTGGCTCTCAGAATGGTAGGAGGTGGCCGGGGTGGCACGATGGTGAGCGAAAGCAAGAAATGAAGGCTGTGTAAGAGGTATTGAGCTTTATGTATACCTTAGTCGGAGTCGGAGGACAGCAACTCTGGGATTTCGGTATCATCGGTATCCTGCCAGAACTCGCAACTCGCGCGGTCGACACATATGTATCGATGTGGGTAAGTCACTCGCATAAAAAGTGAATCTGACCTTCCGCAATCAGCGCAACAGGGCCGGTCGTATTCACGATCATAGACGAATTCGTTACCATCAGCGTCATAGTCAAGGAGGTTGCGAAACCAACCGTTGCACCAGGCCCAATGGTGATCATATAACCATCGTCGGTGGAGTTCGTTAAAACTGCGATACAAATTCATACCGGAAATCCAGCTAGTCCGATTAAAGTAGGACGCCTCATTGACTCTCAAGCCGCCGACGTCGTCGTTCACAATTCTCCGAGGATGAAAGAAAAACCGCGCAAGTGTCACAGGAAACACAATGATTTCTGAGGTAAATGTGCCAGGGATATCGGGGCATGTAATGCGTACTCGTGTTTCAAGGGCCCACAGAAATCGTTCTTCTACCCATGCGTACAAAAAGCATTCCTCGCGGGAACGGCGTCTTTCCCGGATGGCGGGAAGCACAAAACGGAAAAGGACAATGTAGTAGTCTGGCATCTGGGTGTGGCGCTCACTGGTAGGAGGTGGGGTCTATCGTGAGCGAAAGCGAGAAATGAATGCTGATGAAGATATAGGCAGGCTTTATAATGCGTGACATTTTACAAACAAACGTAAGACATGTTACATAAAAAGTACAAATCTCACCCTACTATTGTCAAAAGGTCATCTCACAATGACACAACCTCGTTGCATATCGAAGTCTATGTGTTATTCTTATTGTTATTATTCTACGTGTGCCTCTTCAAAGTAGCCAATGCACCGCGATGTGTGTGCGAGGAGCTTGGTGTCATCATCTGCGGGCACACAGAATTCACAGGTGGATAAGAATTTGTGGCCAGGATGATAGCAAGGCAATCCTGCTCAAGAAAGACATATACCTGGCCATCATTCGAGATCGAGATAATCGAGCATATGCTTAGGATATGGCGGCCAAAGCGTGCTTAACATATGGCGGCCAAAGCGTGTCAGACGAAGCCAAGGACGGATTGGTTCTAACTCCAAGGCTCGACGCCACACGGGGTCGTGCCTCTCATCAAAATGTTTATGCCACATAGGCCTGTTATACTTCCTCATACACTCTGGGCATTCGCCGTTTTTGATTCTAGCAATTGCATCGCTATGTGCTTGCCTTCTCCTATCGTGCCTCGCACGGATGAAAGCCAGAACAATATCAAACAATACACGTTTCGGATCAACCGTCAGTTTCATTCGCTGTGCGTCCATGTTCTTGAAATGTTGGTAGGAGGTGGGTGGATGGTGAGCGTAAGCAAAAAATGAATAGGGATGCCGTGAAAGCAGGGTTTATATGACCATGAAAACATGTGTTGTGTTGTATCATCCATGCGATAGGTGTTCCCAAGGATTCCTTGGCCGTCCGAAACACATACCTGGCCATCCATCTTTACTGGCTTCTATGGTGTCATCATCTGCGGGCACACAGAATTCACAGGTGGATAAGAATTTGTGGCTAGGATGATAGCAAGGCAATCCTGCTCAAGAAAGAAAGAAACAAAGAAACAAAGAAACATATACCTGGTCATCAATCGAGATTGTCGGGGTGAAAATTCGGGTGACTCTGCAGTTTTAACAGATGGCGGCCAAGGCGTGGCAGACGAAAACGGGGACGGATTGGTTCTAACTCCAAGGCTCGACGCCACACGGGGTCGTGCCTCTCATGAAAATGTTTATGCCATAAATCGTTCCTCCGATTCTTGTCCTCCCAAAGGTCAAAATACTTCCTCATACACTCTGGGCATTCGCCGTTTCTCATTCTAGCAACTGAATCCCTTTGCGCTTGCCTTCTCCTATCGTACCTCGCACGGATGAAGGGCAGAACAATAAAAACAAAACATGTTTCGGATCGACCGTCAGGTTGATTCGCTGAGCGTCCATGTTCTTGGAATGTTGGTAGGAGGTGGGTGGATGGTGAGCGTAAGCAAAAAATGAACAGGGATGCCGTGAAAGCAAGTTTTATATGACCATGCATACATGTGGTGTTTGTTCCATCCATGTGATACGCGTTCCCAAGGATTCCTTGGGCGTCCGAACAATCTGAGTGCAAGGAAAATGAACTAGGTAAAATGAGTGCAAGGAAATCAAACGTGGTAATACCACGATAGTTCAACATTAGATATTCACAATATATACTATTGTTTTACAACTTCTATATACAAGTTCATCGGACTGATCGAGTTATTCACACATCTGGTCGTCATCATCGGACAAGGACGACAAAGAGGCTTCCTCGTCCGAACTCTCACCCTCTTCAGCCTCCGCGTTCTATTTATCCTCTTTATCCTCTTTATCCTCTAATGGCATGATTGCGTCGCGCAGTAAGAGTTTGGGTGTTCTATGCTGGGGCGGCTCAAAGCTCTTTGACATGGCGCTGGCGATGACTCGTTTGACCAACAAGTCATATTGCTCACCCGGGATCCATCGCTGTGTGCTTGCATTGATCTTTCGGCGCTCCTCTTCCGTGTCCCAGTCACATGCTACTAATACTTCGCTTGGTGTATACGGCGCCACCTGCTTGGTACGTTGATGCAGCCGGAAACTTTCAGGTTTCGATGCCTTCTCCTTCGAAAGCCGGGAGTCTGCATTCTGGGCCTCCTTTTGGGAGGCGCTCGTGAGCTTAAATGTACCACAAGTCAACCACCGCAAACATTTTTCTCCTGCACCAGAAAGAAGATAAAAGAGATATTAGATTGACATAAAACGTTGTGATGTTAAAAGCAGGTTGCGAGCGCAATCACATCAACAAACATTTCTCACCTTTCTCATTTAGCAGCTGCTCTTGTACCTCACAAAGGTACAGATATCTCGACCATCCTCGGCTCCTTCCCAGAGCGATACGAAACGGGTATTCCGTCCGGGCAGTCTTCTCGGATTCGGGAGCAATCAACACAGCCATGCTACCTTTCTTCATCTTGCTGTAGCTCACATCGTAGTCCGGGTCGTCAGTTTCTCCCAGAATGTATTGCGCAAGATGATCTCGAGCTCGTCTTCTAATGGTATTTTTTTGTGCCCCGATGTAGATAGGACGAGGTACTGGGCGCACGTGAACCGCTACGGAGTCCCGAAGGCCCTGCACGTAATCAGCCAGTTGTGCATCCGTGTATCCCCGTTCAATATCATTCGTATCAGCCATTGGCTCATCGACAATCAGTACTTCCGCATCTCGCCCGTTCGCGCTCAAAGCACCCGAAGGAACAGGCATCATGGGTCCAGTAACCTCAAAGGGAGCCTCGTGCAGCACCCCCGTTGTCTTCTCTTTCAGTTCGAACGTTCCTGCCGCAATGTCACGTTGCATTTGAACATACCCTTCAAGAAAAGTATTTGCGCGCTTGGCTAGAAATTGAAGCCGCTCCGCCTCCTCGGTGGTTGCGACATCTGCAAAACATAACCCGAGAAACTAAGAAGGCCACTTACATTTGAAATATGACAAATCAAATCGTAATCGCTAGCAGTGCAGTGCTTACCTCGAATGCATAAGCAAAGATTCCTCTTGCATTGAATGACAAGATCCTCGATCTCTTTCAATGGATTGCTCGTAGACTTCCTGGAAGTCGCAAGCTGCTTCGCTTGTTTCCGTGCGCTCAATTCGTTAATGGATTTAGGCTCGACAAAGCATGGTGAGCCCTCGGGCAGGCTGCTCTTAAATACCTTCACCCCACCTTCCTTTGGAAGCCAGACTGGATCGAATGAATAACGTTTCGCCTGCACTAACACGTCGCCTGTGGGGCCAGAAAAAATCTTGAAAGCACGTTGGAAGCTGACATCGCGCACTTCGTTATAGCATCCATGCATCCAGTCCTTGACATCGTGCACCTCATCGATCAGTTGACATTCCGGAACTACTCCATCCTTAAAGCAGTTCCTAGCCACCTCCATCAAATGCTCGATGTCCCAAACGTTCAGCCTCCTCAAAGCCACAGAAAACCTTGAAAACATCTGATCGATATTTTCGTGTGTATGTCCCACGATCAGATAGTTGATCTTCACCTTGCGGAATGCCCCACGTTTGACCAGCATGGCACAATAAGCAATCAAGAAGTGGCTCTTATTGCTGCTTACATTGTCCAATTGTAGATACAATACTTCCGGTAACGGATGCCCACCCGATCGTCGATGCTCATGAACTCGTGCTACTGCCCGCCGTATGACGTTCGCAAGATAGTTCGAGTTGTCAGAGTAGTTATGACTGAAATTGAATTCCATAAAACGACCGATGCCTTCGATGAGTATCCCCATGCAGTGGGTATCTATCAATGCCTTATTGTCTTTGACCCAAGAGGGCATTCGACGAAAGTGAGGCAATTGTGTGGTACGTTGTGTCATGCCATCGATGATCATGGTAGTATATTTCGAGTCAACACAGTTTGTGGGATTGGGGGATTCGAGGATTGGGGGATTGAAAAATCACCATGCAAAATTATTAAATTTGGAAATGCCAAAAAATTGCAAATAATAAAAATCACAGTGTTATTTTTATGAATTGCATGTTTTTGAAATCTGTTTTTTTGTAATCTACATTGTAATTTTACTAAACTTAAGAAATTGTTCAGAATTCCAGAATTTGTGTGTGAGAACAGTGATTTTATAAAAACTATTTTTTCTAAAATAAACCTTGCGTATGTTAAAACCACTTTGTTTTTTCTGTCGTGCGTATATATTTCTAAACCTCTCATTTACTCAATTCATTTACATATTTTCCCAATCAATAAAAATTTGGGTAACACTCACGCAGGTACAAATAATACAAAGCTTTTTCTCATATTGCAACAGTTAACAGTTACATACGGTAAGAACTACAATATTTTATGTAATGTATTGTATTTTGTCCTAGTTTCTTGTGCATGCACAACACCTTACGAAACTAGTTACAAAAAGTTCAGGCCACCGCTCTTACGCCTTAGCTCATTTGTGCACCACAATAGTTCCATCAGTAGGGGGTCTCGAAATATTGAAATGCGCTGGCATCAGAGCGAACACGCAACGTTTAACTGGACAAAACTGGCACTTATGAGAAACAAATTCTCCAGTACCCAACAACTTTCTCTGACATTGCACTACAACTCGCGGATAATCTGGAGGCAGGTGGGGCTGAGCTGCATTGGTGGCCTTGGCAGTTGCACTTCCAGCTCTACTCTTTGAGGCAGCACACGTTGCATTCTTCCCAGTTCCTTTTTGCAAAGACCATTCTTTCATAATCTCTGGGACTCGGTTGGGGGACATTTTTAGCACGTGTGAAATTTGGTGGTTTGTGCACGCGTGAAATGAGGTGACGTGTGTTTACTAGTGTGTGAAATAATAGGTAGTCATTAAAAAATGCATAATGCCTCTCAAACAAAAAAAGGGAAATAATAAGAGGGGGAAAAAAAGTCGAAGCTACCCTGAAGCCGCTATGAAGTTGCTTCCCACATTGTGGAATCTACTACTATATTTAGCGGCGTTTACAATAAAGCTCTACCAGAACTTAAGGATCGTATAGATTTTAAGGAAGCCTGCGCACGCAAAGATCTTCTAGGGAAAGATCTTTGCGCTTCCAAAGACAATCTCAAACTTTGTCACGCAGATTAAGCTTGCAGCGCCAACATCTTTAAAGCAATTCAAACTGAGCGGCGTCGCAAAGTTTGCTTGAGCAGATTGTAAGTTGCGTTGGTTGAAGCTTGCGCAAAGATAATCTTGTAAGGAAAGACCTTTGCGCAAAGACAACCTCAAACATTGTCGAGCGGATTAAGCTTGCGCAAAGCTCTTTAAAGCTCTTAAAACTTTGCGGCGGCGCACAGTTGCCTTGAGGAAGTAAGCGTTGATTGAAGCTTGCGCAAGATCTTCTAAGGAAAGATCTTTGCGCAAAGACAACCTCAAACTTTGTCAAGCAGATTAAGCTTGCACAAAGATCCTTTAAAGCTATTCAAACTTGCGGCGTCGCAAAGTTTGCTTGAGCAGATTGTAAGCGTTGGTTGTTAAAGCTTGCGCAAAGATAATCTTGTAAGGAAAGATCTTTGCGCAAAGACAACCTCAAACATTGTCAAGCGGATTAAGCTTGCGCAAAGCTCTTTAAACTTTGGGCTAGTAACTTTAATTTAACAACCCGAACATGTACAAAGAGAAGTAAGGTAATTACGAAGTACAAAAGACTCTGTGAAAAGTACCCGTCATCGATGACAAAAATACAACCTGCAAAAAGGCCACCTGTCAATTGCGCTGTTAAAAAAAAAGTCCGTCATCAATGACGGACAGAGTTCACAGCCGCTCTTCCACGGGATCTCTGGAAAGGTTTTCCGTCATCGATGACGGAAACAGTTAGCAAACGGTAATCTTCAGGGTCTTTTTGTGTCTAAATAACTTTACCGTCATCGATGACGGAAAAATTAAACAAGAATCAACCGTCTCACTGTAAGGAGCTTAATTGTGAAAACATAAAATAAAATATTTCCGTCATCGATGACGGAAACAGTTAGCACACGGTAATCTTCAGGGTCTTTTTGTGTCTTAAAAACTTTACCGTCATCGATGACGGAAAAGTTAAACAAAAAACAACCGTCTCACTGTGAGGAGCTTAATTGTGAAAACATAAAATAAAATATTTCCGTCATCGATGACAGAAATATTAGGTGAGCGCTCATCTGCATATTATTTTTCTGCCTGTGCGATGCTTTCGTCATCAATAACGGAAATAAAAAACATCCTGCAAGAGCCCAGAAAGTTCACAACAACAGAAGAAGAAAAAACACCTACAATGCCGACTGGTCCCGACTCCCAGGGTCCCGCCTGGTCCCGCCTCAATGTCCCGCCCAGATGGTCCCGTTCATGGGATCTGGTAAGACCCGAGACTCACTTGGTTAGTTTTATGCGTTATGCAGCACCTACCTTTTAAGACAAATGCTAACTAGACTTAATATTTGGGGCAGGTTCAACTGGTGTTGGAGCACTCCGAGCCAAGCGTGCCTTTTTTGGGATTGAGAGTTGCACCACCAGCTTCTTCGGGGCTGTGTACCACCTTGCTCAGGCAGTTGCTGAGATTACCAAGTCAGAGGAGGAATAGGCTAGTGAAATATGTTTGTTGGTGTGTATATTTGTCTATTTTGGCCCGTGAATGTAGCAGACTGTTAAAGTAAACAAGAATAATGGTAAGCCGGTGGCAGCGGTAAAGTGTTGTGCGTGTTCAAGTGTGGTCACCAAAAAAATGTCTAGTGTGTCCCGCATGGTTTTATGAAATAATCATACCGGCAAAGAGTCTACTAGGAAACGTGAAGTTATTAGTCAGCATAAGTTTACAATAATAATGCAAAAGTGCACGGCTGTGGTAAAGTGTTGTGCGTGTCCGTCCGTGAAAGTGTTGCGTCCGTGAAAGTATTGGTTAGGCTAATGAAATATGTTTGTTGGTGTGTATATTTGTCTATTTTGGCCCGTGAATGTAGCAGACTGTTAAAGTAAACAAGAATAATGGTAAGCCGGTGGCAGCGGTAAAGTGTTGTGCGTGTTCAAGTGTGGTCACCAAAAAAATGTCTAGTGTGTCCCGCATGGTTTTATGAAATAATCAAACCGGCAAAGAGTCTACTAGGAAACGTGAAGTTATTAGTCTGCATAAGTTTACAATAATAATGCAAAAGTGCACGGCTGTGGTAAAGTGTTGCGCGTGTCCGTCCGTGAAAGTGTTGCGTCCGTGAAAGTATTGGTACGTAAAAGTACACCTGAAAAATGTCAAACCGGTGGCAGCGGTAAAGTGTTGTGCGTGTTCAAGTGTGGTCACACCAAATTGATAGAAATGTGTCCCGCATGGTTTTCAATATTTATGAAAACAGTCGAAAGACTACCAGTAAACTTGAAGTTATTAATTAGAATAATGTTTTAGGAAAATAGTCGGCTGACGGTATAGTTTTATTGGTAGGGAAGAAATACGGAATCTCAAAATTTTCTAAAATTACAGCTCTAAAATTCACAATTTCAAATGAATCTTTGGGGAACGGGAACCAAAATTTTGTTGATATTTTTGCCACAAATACCGTTTACTGAGGTTTCAAATTTTTGTGTATCCATAGTTTCACAGGGTAAAAATTAAAATTCCAACTTTTTAGAAACTTGAATTCTGGTTTTTCACCCTGTGATTTTTTCAATCCCCCAATTCCCCAATCCCCCAATCCCACAATCTGTGTAAGACCGTATATTTCCACCACTTCGCGTTGCCTTTTGCTGCGCTGGATTTCTGAATGTGTTTGTAGTACTTCTCCCGTTCAGCCCTTGCATCCAGTCGATGAGCTTGCAAAAGATTTTCGATTCGTACTGCAACGCAAACACATTCAGGTAAGTGGTCACGTGTATGAACAAGCAGTGTTTTCTTTCTGAACATACCTCTCATGAACAAGATTGGGTTTTCTTTCTAACATACCTTTCATTTCGGCCGGGGCGACTTGCTTGTGAAGCTTTGCGGTCGAGCAGATCTTGCACTCCGAGAACTTGCAAATCTTCGGACACTTAAGCCACTTGAAGTGTTTTCTCCAGATCGTATACCAATATGGCTCACTGACCTTGAATCTCTCAGAACCAAAGGCTGGAAGCTCTTCGATAAACTTTTCGTAGACGTCAAGCTTTGTCATTCCTTGAGGCAGATGTGTTTCTTTCTTGTCCGGTTGATGTTGACCTTGCTCTTTGGCAATCTTCTGCAGAAAGGTTTTCGCTGCTGAAACCTTTAGAGAGTTTTTTGGAATATATGACAAGCCCTGTACTTGCACTTGTTTGCTGTTTCCGTGCAGCCTGAAAAGGGAAAAAATGTATATTATTATCATGAATCTGATGCAAAGAATGGGAGCCTACAGGAAAACTGTAAATTGGTTTACCTGTTATGTTTTCTTCCGGCAAATAAATCCTTTGTTAGCTTCGTCAACCGTCCATGAGATATCGGCAAACATTTCTCATAAAACTTGCGACACACACGCTGCGAGCCAATGGCAAATTTGAGAACTGGTGCATCTTGATCTGAAAAGTCGGACGACTTTTTAAGGGTAGATATGATCCATTGTCTCTGCATTCCTTAAAGACTTTTCTCTTTAGGAGATGCCACGTTCAAGGTCCAGAATTCAGAGCGAAGATCCTTAACGTCTTGTTTAGAAATATTCGACGAACATAACCTCTTACAGCGACATGAGAAATTGAACACATCATTCAATGAAGAGGGTAAAAGTAAGTCCTGCAACCGAAATGCATGCAAATTA
Organism: Cymbomonas tetramitiformis; assembly: GCA_001247695.2. Taxonomy (NCBI): domain Eukaryota; kingdom Viridiplantae; phylum Chlorophyta; class Pyramimonadophyceae; order Pyramimonadales; family Pyramimonadaceae; genus Cymbomonas; species Cymbomonas tetramitiformis. The sequence continues at coordinate 41,169 of LGRX02001333.1, forward strand.
GTTTTTTTCTAAAGTCGCCAAGCTGAAGGGTGACTCATCCGCGGATGAGTCGCCCGCTGGAGTCGCCGCGCTGAAGGCGACTCATCCGCGG